>JAHDVE020009117.1:0-293285 GCA_022606495.2 Halesus radiatus | reverse complement strand
AATAAGAGGAAGGAAATGGGAAATAGGAAGGTTAGGAAGTGCCTACTGGCTCTTCAGATCAAGTCATCAATTAAGTTATTTCAAGCGATGAATTTTCCATTCTGGAAGGTGGTCAATCACCAGGGCCGCACTGAGAGTGTTTATCACCCTGGAGTGAGGTGAAAATACATTAAAAAAATCTGTGAAGACATACTTTTAGAATCGGGTTTTAAGCCCGCGATCTTTAGGTTCGAAGCCAAGGACAGTACCACTCCGCCACAAGGTTCTATTTTAAATACTCCCTCTGTAAACACATCTTTCTCAATAAGGAATTCCAGTTCATTAAAAAATATGAGCAGTGACCCCTTGACGTCACACAATCGCCATACGGTCACACAGACTGAATTTACATAGAACGAATTTAGGCGCCAAAATCCGCGTGACGTCATTCCAATGGTACTAACGTAACACGGCGTTTTGATGAGATTGTTTTTATTCATTTTTAAATAACGATTTATAAATTCTACGTATAATTAATTATATATAATAAAACTCATATACTCATAATCGGCGTTTGTTGATCCCTATGAATATATATATATATAGTTTTACAGCCATAATGAATACGTACTTTTTTTTCTTATGAAGCGGTATCTTTGTGATGTGACATTATAAGTCAAATTAACTGATTATACTCATGAAGATACAGCAGTAGCGAAATCCGGTCGACAATAAGTATAAAAAATAAAAATTGTGTAAACGAAGTTTTGCATTTATTGTTAATTATTAAAAAAAATAAGCAAGATACAGATAATAAGGTTAAGCCATTAACATGGCTTGTCAACATGTATGATTATTTACATATGTTTTTATACATTATACATACCAGGACGACACGCTGGTGTGCTCTTTCCAGATCCTGAAGCCGGCCGACATGCGCTACCTGGCGTACGGGCAGACCAACACCAAGCGTCCCGTCAGGCCGCCCAGGGGCGTCACCAACAAAGACAAAGAAGATTGGATATGGATATGGATCAGTTCCCCCGGCCCCCGTCCTCACCCGCCGCCTAACTTCACATTACTCCATGTACTCCTATCATTTGTATTAGCGTTTTGCAATATATCGTAAGGAATAAATACAGTTAGCTCTTCTTTTTTTTTCTCAATTTAACATCTATGAAAACTTAGATCAAGCCGTATTTAGTTTTGATAATTTAACTGCATCTCTTTATATGGTCTATAAATAATGTGTAATGATAGCCTGTCCAAAAAAATGTAATAGATGTAATATAGGAATAATGTAAGAATAGGAAGTAAGATTTGTACAGCGCCCTTGAGGTGATTTTTCACAAAAACAGCGCTATAAAAATCATTATAATATTCATCTTAATATCTACCCAGTTTCATTACTTTTTCATACATTTTGATCCTCCCATTCAATCACCATTCAAGTCAACATTCACAGTATCAATTACTTTCTCTCTGATTTTTTTCAATATATATCTTACCTTATTCATATAGTTACATTGTTACGTTGTTTGGAATTAAGTTAAATATCTTATGTAAAATGTAATTTTAGTTTATTTTAAAATCATAATATTTTTCACTTGAGTTCCTTATTAGGGAGGTAATAATTAACATTATTCAAAAATCATAAGAATTTTATGAAAAAACATTCTTAAAGAAGATAATATTAACACATCCCAAATGAATCACGAAACCGAAAAAACAACAGAAAATAAAAAGGTTTCAGTCGCATCTGGGAGTCGAACCCAGGACCTCTGCCTATCGGGGGTAACCGCTTAACCAACTTAGCTAATGAGACCAGTTCAATTTACGCCATCTACACCGATATCGTACTTCAAGTTCAAGACTTGTTATGCTTATGATGATCGCAGAGTTCTACCCGAACACAATTGCATATCGGAATAGAGTCTCGGATATACCAACCCAATTTTTATTCATATGAGACATCTATTGACTTATTTTACTAGTTTCATAGTTATTTTTCATAGTTTGTTAACCCTGACACCCAAAATTGTATATAAACCATAGTTTATGCATTAATTGTACCAGTCTGAAGATAGCCGTCACAGACTGAAACCGGTCACGGTCAAAAATAAAAGTGGATTAAAGTTTATTTAATTTAATCAGAAAATAATAATAAAACTGTAAGCCATCAAGAAGTACGTATTTTAACGAATGTAGTTACCCAAAACATTATATTTTACGAAACGACTGTTCTGCGCTTACCAGAATACAGCATGCAGTTAAAAATTATTACGTAAGTAGTCCCCTTTTACCTTTGTTTTACGTATTTTCACTTCTACCGGTGATGTTTGTGCTTCTAAATGCACGTAACGTAAATCTACACGTAATGAACAAGTGCTCCTGCAAGTAGTATTAGTGGTAGCCTAGTACCCACGTGCAGACGAGTGGAATTATCAAGAAGACTAACAGAAAAAGTAAACTCAAACAAACACACCGACTCGGCCGCAAACCAGTGTCTCTCGCGCTGCTATTGACTCATCTTATTTCAGTAAAAATAAAATAGAACTTGTACTTTACGTCACTAGGAAATTTAATCTACTACACATGTAGGTTTCAATATGGAAGATACGTACATTGATTTTTTTTAACGTGAATTGTCCGTGAAAATAGGTTGTGTGAATTTTTTTAGTTCTGGCATGAATTGAGTTTTCAATATTTTAAAATGACCATTTTGTTATCATCTTCCGGTGATTGTTGTTGCCATCTGAATATTTGGGTGTACAAGCTCATTACCAAATGCATGGAAAAATACGTTTTAATCATAAATTTTTCTTTGCAACCGTACTACCATATATCGTTGTGTAGAGGAAAGAAAATATATAGTATATTTGCGCACGTTCCAGAGTGGAAGATACTCTCAGTATCGCCCTGGTGAAAGATCACAATTCAGAATTGAAACGTTGCTTGAAATGGCCTTTAGCCGTGTTTGGTGACCAGATCTGAATAGCCAGGTATTTCCCCACCTTCCTCTACCCCTTCTCCTTCCCCTCCCCAATACCTTCAGCATCATAACATTCTCCAATTGGGGATGCCATAGTCTCACTGGCTCCAGATGGTTGGGAATAGTTGGGATTCTTGTGCGGTATTCAAATAAAAACAAAAACAAATACTCAAGAAGGCGTTGTCATGATACACGTGACTGGAGCTGAATTTAGATTTGCGCGCGGCGTTCACAGAGACGTAGCGCGGCAAAACGTTTTTAAATCCGAGCAGGAATAGTCGCGTTTGAGAGAGCTAACTTTTCCCTAGAAATAATAGAAGTAATCCATTGAACTCAAAGCGATGTACATGAGAAGTATAACTAAGGCTTACTAGCGTGTAATTTGTTACATAAATGTGATGGTTGTGAAGCTATAGCGCCCCCGCTTTCGTCACGTACGGTACAGAAATGGCATGAAGAGACTAGAAAAACAAGAAAGAGGGCTCCAGTGTCCATATACCTGCCACACGCATAAGACGTTTGATGTACCACACTACGACTGCGTCCCCAATAGAGCCTACAATTTTTTTGAATTTTTTTTTAACAAAACGAACATTCCCGATTACGAATAACCTGATAGTATTCAAATTCCCCCTACTTCCATAATCATTAGCAAAAATATTGCTTCTGCAATGATGGAGGACTTAGCAAGTAGAGGATTGAACTCGGCTACAAACCGCTTAAAACCATTAAGTTCGAAACGCTACTTCAAGTTTCCCATCCCTATGCTTCCTTCATATATGTAATTAACCTTTCCCATAGCATTCATCCTCAAAAATATCCCATTTGAAAGTGCCATGGTCCTACTGGCTTCAGACAATGGAAATCTTATTTGATATTCACAAATCAATTACAAAACAATCCACAAATATGTAGGTATATGTTAATGTAACGCAAATATTTTATATACGTTTCATTTTAAAACTTTTTATTTTTTTATTGTAACTTCAATATTTTCTTAAGTACGAGTAGATGTGATAGCTGAAAATAATAACATTTGCTTAGAAATTACAGATAGAAAAACCTAAAAGTTCATTACGCCGTAGCTCACCGTTCAAGTGTTTTAACTGCATCAGATATCACAATTCATCCTTAAAAGAGTACCTAAGTGGAATAATGTAAAAGGTGCAACATCAGTTAGTAGGAGTTGGAGATAAAGAGGTCTCCGTCAAAGAGGGAATCCTGTGAGCAGCGACATATGCAGATATATATTGCAGATACAATGTACACAAAGCGGGGCCTCTCTCACAAAAGCGGAAAGTCATCCAAGAAGGCGCGGATCCTGAACCAATAGTGCCTCTGTGAACCGCTCTTTGCCTTTTTTTTCAAAAGACTTGTATAAATAGTAGATAGCCTGGGGGACAAATGAAAAACAAAGAGAAAAATTGTAAACTAAAAAATTCATCTGAGTCGTAGCAGCGGTTACACATTGGCGCGTCGGGGGTGCGCGGAGCGGCGCGGCCAGCGGTGGCCAACTCGATCCGAGACTACTCCCGGCTTACTTGCTATGAGGGTGGACGCTGAATCTTTCCCGATCTGTACCCCATTTTGGTAATTCTTAATTTTAAACGACGATGCATTGAAATGAAGAAATTAAAAAAAAAAATCAATTAAATATCGTTATAGGTCAGTAGTAAAATTTATGAATTTCGTACAAAACTCCTATTATCTGCCAGAAGCCAGTGTGACTATGTCAACCTCATTAAGGAACTCTAGTAAAAACATTAAGGTTAAACAACATAAAAATATATTCATTTAGATCAATTAACGCTTTTATTATATATAATTATTCGAAAAATAATTAAATCCTTATACAAAAACGATTAAAATCAAAAGGGACTTTAAAAAAATCTTGTAATTGGTCGGCGGATTCTGACATAATTTAGGCCGTTCACTGGCGGGTCGGTCAGCCTCTTGCATTAATAAAGTTATTTTTCATAAATTTAGTTTTTTTCTCGCGTCCTCCGATAGCTCACTATGCGATGGGGTCTATTACCGCGTGAACCGCATTTTTTAATCCCGGAGTTCATTCACCACTTTAAACCAAAACCACGGTCCGCAAACTGAATCAAATTAGCAGCTTAACTTCTATGAGAAACTCAAAAATTGTTTTTTCATTTTCTTAAAATGATGTATCAAAACCACTTAAATCTCAAGGCCGGGAACCCCAAAAAAAAATATCCTTAATTTTAATGTTATAAAAGGTTTAAAAATAAAAAAATTAAAATATATATAAAAAAAATAGAAGGAATGCACCCGCGAGTTAATAGAACACAATTAAGTAGGTACCTGCCTGTGCTTAACCAAAGTACCTAGGTATCTACAACAGAAATTAAAAAAAAATCAGAACACAATCAAGTAGGTACCTGCCTGCGCTTAACCAAAGTACCTAGATATCTACAACAGAAATTTAAAAAAAATCAGAACATAATCAAGTAGGTACCTGCCTGTGCTTAACCAAAGTACCTAGATATCTGCAACAGAAATTTAAAAAAAAATCAGAACACAATCAAGTAGGTACGTGCCTGTGCTTAACCAAAGTACCTAGTTATCTACAACAGAAATTTAAAAAAAATCTATATTAGAAGTTATTCCATTTTTAAACTGATGCGTTGAGTAAAATTTTAAATAAAAAGAACACTTCAAAAAATGCAGCGGATGTTTGTCTATAATATTACGGATTTATTTATTTAATTTCTGAATCCATTTTGCAGAATGTGTTTTATAATAAGAAAAACATTACATATATCTATTTCACAAAATTATTTTTGTAGCGCCGTTTTCATGAAAATAAAACCTGATAAGTATGTGGTTGGGTTACGTTAGGTTCATGTAAGCGTGTGGGTAACTTCAAGCGATTACGATTATTCACATTCCATAATATTATATTTTAGTTTATGGTGACCTCAAGGATAGTCGGGTTGGGTTGGGTTGGGCTAGATTTGATTTGGTTGGACTACGTTAAGTTAGGTTCAGTCGGATTTGTTGAAATGTGCAGTAACTTAAAATAATAATAGTATGTATTTATTACAAAAATATTAAATCGTAGGTAAAATTCAAGTATCAATGTGCAAATATAAAATTAAGAATATAATTAATAAAATATACTTTGTATACACCACTTTTTAATATATATATATATCGACATGTTTGGAAGCGAATCACGTTCCAGAGTGGAAGATACTCTCAGTATCGCCCTGGTGAAAGACCACCAAAAAAATTGGCTTGTAATGGTTTTTATCCGTGTTTGGTAACCAGATCTGAATATCCAAGTATTTCCCCATCTTCCTCCTCCCCTTCTCCTCCCCCTCCGCAATACCTTCAGCCTCACAACATTTCCCAATTAGGGATGACATAGTCTCACTGGTTCCAGACGGTTGGGAGCAGTTGGAACTCTTGTACGGTATTCATTAAAAAAACATCACGATACACAGTACACTAAAAAATAATGACAAGTATAGGTAAATAATAATGTCAGAATAGTCAAATTACAAACATAAACAAAAATTAACAATAATTGCTGAAAGTAGATAAGTAATTAATTAAAATAGTAAAAATAAATAAACAAACAAAAAATTCCCTTGCGAAACATGTTGGCATTTATATATTAAACATTGGTGTTCACAGAGTATTTCTTATTATTTTTATTAATTATGACGCCACAAATTAATTATACATTTATGAAGCAACTTAGTATAAATTATTTGAAAAGTTTTTTTTTTTAAATTTTGATAATGACTTATTTTAGAAGTTGTCGATTTCATACCGACCCGTGCTTGAGGGGCCTTACCTATTGTTAAACGACAAAACTATGCAGGGAAGTATAGCGTCAAGGGTGCCCTGCTGGATTTTAAGCGATTTGGCAGGTTTTGAAAAATTAAAACTTTTAACAATTATTTTAACTCCGAAAACGACGTTTAAATAACAAATTAATAAATACTGTAAGTTAGATGATGAATATTCATTATTTATTTAATTGTTTTAAATTTATTGGAGTACCTCATTGAAAATCTGAAAATAACATAGGTTTTTTCAATAATTTGTAATATATGATTTCAAATGTAGAGTTGTCCTTTTTTAGTTGATTTTATTATTGGGTTATTGTGTAGTAAGTTGTCACACTTTCAAGCGTAATTTTTCCCTCCAATGATTCGTAATGTATAAACATACTTGAGAAATACGCTTATTTCAACATCTGCACAACAACGGCGAAACAGCTGTCCCACTGTTTAAGAGTTACTTTTCATAATACTGGTCATGTTTAGTTACTGTATTAGCAGGTGTTAGACGGCAATTTTTTTATTTTTTATTGAAGAATATAATATTTTCAAACCTCAATGAAATATGAAACAGAAATATACGCAAATTAAAATGTAACGGTCGCGACTGAGACTCAAACCCAGATGCTCTGTCTTACCGGGACAACACTACAATTGAATTATTAAGAACTAGTTATTTTTACCGATCTCTTATTTCAATGAATTATTGATATTATCCTCATTTAATTCCCAAGAGGTTTATGATTTTCAATAATTTTTCCGATAAATCGAAATATTTTTATATTGTAACTACATATTAAAGGCTCTGAGACTATAGACACGTCGAATATTCCCCTATTCCATCTCTGTGGAAGCGGTGCATAGGTTATTTTGGACTCACATTCACACAATCGTTTGATTATTTCAAATTGTAAGTTAAGCTGCATCCTTTCTAAGTAGTTTTTTAATCTGCCCCAGTTTAGCATGATTCCTGTTACCCGCCGTCACCTTGTCGGCCATGATTTGTCTTCGCTGCGTCCACACTCCCTTTCCTCTAACGGCCTTTATCACTCTCGGATATGCCACGTCCCAACCTAAATAACGCGGTACAACGATGGAATACACATTTTTAAAAGTACTTTCAATTTTTTAGATAAATACTCACCTTTTTGACGGCTCTTTGACCCCAGTCACGGCTTTGATTTTTATTTTATTTTTACGCTATATTTTTACGTAGGTATATTTCAAATATGTACAGTAATATAATAAACAAATTAACATTTACATAATATGTTCATGTACTAAACGACAGCTAACAGACTCTACAACAATTAGACGACAAATGATTCTTTTTGACGGGTCATCATTTTAATGAATTTGGAAAAAAAAAACATTTGACTCATGATCGATATTATATTCGTATGAATAATTTACATAATAAGAGATGCGGCCAAAGAAACTATCTATGTAGCTATATGATTGGGCGACATTTTGAAGTGGGTTATGGAAGGGGTTGAATGAATGTGTTAACCTAGGTCTTGAAGGTTCCGGCACTAAAAGAGGGGAAAACGAATTATCCTCGAGTTTTACAAAATTCTGCTACCAAAAAATTATCGTTTTAAAAAATATTCCCTTGTTTTTCGGTAAAGTTACATAATTATTGGAATAAATTCAATTTAAACTGATTGATATCAGTTTTTCAACGGGTGTAGAATCATTGGTTTATTAAAATGAACACGTTAATAATCTGTTCATTAGTTAGCATTTCGTATATTCCTGATGAGGAAAGCTTAGCTTTCGAAACATACTGTTATATATACTCGTATATTAATAAAGTGGTGATTACAAAGTAATTTTTAATTCGTTTATTAATAATGACGCCCCAAAGTGAATACCAATCTTTTGAAGAAATTATAAGCCAATAATCGCTTTAAAAAAAGTATATTTTGTTAAATACATCATATTATTGGTATAATAAATTATTATCTGTGAAGTTTTAAACAAACCTACACTTATATACACTTATTATTATTAGTATACACTTGCCCCGACGATGGAACGGTTGTTCCGAAACCGGTAGGCATGTAAAATAAATATGATTACGAGTATAACAAAGTTTGAGTGTTTCATTTGATTTCAGCAAATTGTTTATCAGTATTTTACCATATTTATATGAATGAAATGTTTACATAATATTATTTTCAATTAATTTTATAATATGAATTTACGTTTCCCGCAAACACTGTTTTAATGATTACTAATAATATTAATTCACTACCAATAATGATGTGGTAATGATCGCCATACAATTTAATTATTTTATTTATCTTACTATCTCTGAACATATTGTTTATGATCAACTTCACAGTATCTGTGTCACTGAACTGAACATATTGTTTATGATCAACTTCACAGTATCTGTGTCCCAATACTAACATAGAAGTAATCGTGTACAGAAATGAAGCGTTGTTATTACAGAAGTTTTATTAAAATAGTAATCGATAATAATATATGAAATGTTTGAAAAATATAAAAAATGGTTTTTACGTACGGGATTTATGTTTTAACACATTGTTTTCTTAATATTAAGCATAAAATAATTTCACAAACAATTATTAATTGTTTTTGTGTTTAATTCGTAGAACTCCATTTAATTTTTTTAAAAATTTTAATTTAAATCAAATTTAATAATGTCATTATTAAGTTCTGCAAGTATTTTTAGTTGTTATTATTGTGACAGCTGTTTCGGCGTTTAAGGCCATTTTAAAACTGTGGTTAATCCACATTGCGACGACTTATTTATATGATTTAATTTCCCCCCTCTCCTTTAAAAATTGGATGGATGGGTAATGATTTATTGTCGGTGAAACCGATTTAGTGTTAAATCTTCACAATATTTCTTCCTTGCACGAATTAACATTGTATTTATTGTTGCATTCTGGTGTTGCTATTAGTGTTATAATTACGATTTCTTCAAAAGAGAAAAGAGATTCACTCTGTGGAGTCATTAATAATAAATGAATTAAAAATTGCTTTCTTTACTTGACATTATTATTTTTTAGTATTCTGTATATTCCCGATGACGAAAGCATCGCTTTTGAAACATGTTGATATGTATATATTGATAAAGTGGTGATTACAAAGTATTTTTTTCGTTCATTTAGTATTAGTATTCTTCGAAACTTTCGAACACAGCTGTCCTAGAGAATATAGGGTGGTTAATGGGGTATTTAAAAATAAAACCATGAATTTCAATTATTGTAAACCTTTTTCGTTCTTTCACAACACCTTTGTTAAGGTTAATTAATTTCCATTTCGCCGTGTGAGTTTGTTTGTGCTGCCCCCCCGGGGAAGTTGTATTATTTACTTACATGCAGACGAATCGAGTAAAAACATTTTTTTCCGCCCGGAGCCGCTAACCCGTTAAAGCGTTGCTTTTTATTTATAGCAACGTTCACTTACTGGTGTATAACACTTCTTTTCCCTTTGGATGTCTTTGGCCTTTACTTAAGTCCTGAATAGTTGCGGCGGGCGCAGCTGAAACTTCCTTTCTCTTTGAGTTTCCTTCCGCTTCCTCAATGTTTTAATACCCGCCTTTCCACACATCTTACTCGACACCCCTCCTCCCAAACCTACCACCCCCCACCGACCCTCTCCACATTCTAACCCCACTTTCACCGCGCTGGCAAACATACCGACACGTCACAAAACTGACAAATAACCATAAAACACTAGTACTAGTACTTTTTCTGTACCTACTTACTTATTGTGTGTGGATACCATTAAAATACACATTTCCAAGGTGTAACAAATAGAGATAAGTGATAAAAAACGACATACGTTTACATCAACCCGATCTCATTCAACAAAACCACTCAAAATATATCAAATTAAATATATTTAATGTATTTGCTTGTAATTATGGCAACCATGCCCATAAAGGGCGTATAGAAATCAGTGACTTACAGAGAAATAAGTAAGATATTTATTTTTGGAAAGCAAGCGTTTGAAGAGGTAGGAATATGAAATGGATTGACATTCAAAAAGCGATTAATTATATTTAAAGACACATTTAAAAAGAAAACCAAAATAATACAGAAGAACACAAAAAAAAAACAAAGCAAAAATATTACAAAGGGACAAAAAAAACAAAAGCATTAAAAAACAAGCAATGAAAACACAAATACAACCAACATTGTAAGAATATTTGGGGTCCAGAACAAAAGAAGTAAACCAAAAAAATGTACTCCTTCATTTATGGCGTTGAATATTTCCCTCATTTAAGAAAAATTGTTCCTAAAAAAATTGAATCGGAGAAATTGATTGCAATTATTTATTATTAATCAAGTTGAAACTGCTTACATAGATAATTTTATTAAAAATATAATGTTTATTTATTACGAATGTTTCTATAACAACAGTATAAAATAGATAGTTATTAATTATCGATTCACGATTGCGTTGAATGAATGTGTTCGATAATGTTAATCGTATGCATTTTTTGCGATTCCGTTTCTTGCCAACTTTGTAAGTTTTCCGACTAAAATCTTATTGTCTGTATTCAGATCGAACAACAATGGTTGTTGATATTATTAAAGTTGAATGTTTTCTCTATCGGCCTTTTCCCGGTAGCTCGGAATACAAAGAAAAACTCATTGTTTGACTTCTTTCCTCTGTGGTAGTGAACTTCGCAAAAACCTCAATAGTTTTATTCAACTGGGAGTTTAACTAACTCTTTGCTTTAAGTAAACGCCAGTTTGAATTATTATTATATAGGAAACGTAATAACTTAAGATATTTTATTTATTTTGCTTTTGTAGTATACGAATGAATGTTAGAGAACAAATAAAGATAAATCGGTTATAGGTTCGCTACGTCTCCCCTAAAGACGAAATTTGAAACAGAAATAATGGTTAGAATGGGTCTCTCAGTGGCAAGACCTTAAAGCTTGGGTCACACTGGGTGATTTCGACGCCGCTATTTAAATAGTAGCGTCGAAATCGGTTCGTATGATAAGGTATTCGCTCTAGAAATCGCTCCGTGTGACCAAGGCTTAAGCACATTTTTTGAGGTTTGTGGAATAGCTATCATAACTGCACGCGAATGTGTGTATCGTATCGAATAACATCACTTTAACATGTTGCACATTTTCTTCTGCCTGAATTAGATGTTGCTTTTATTGGTACTTTTTATGATCTTCGCAAACCAAACCCTTAAACCCTTTTCATTAAGGTTAAACGGAACGTGATAAGCTCTCACAGGTGGCGCTAATTCAAATATATAAACAAAATATTTTAGCAATTAACGCTTATAAATATTGAAATGAATTGTTTGTTTGTTGGCGGGAGCACATACGGAATATGAAATAAAATAAATTTGTTATTGTAAGTTTAAAGCTTAAGTCCTTCAAGAAACTTATAAAAAATACCGTATATGTTAGTTTTATAATAATGTGTCGTATTTTTATAAGTTTTCTGAAGGGCTTGAGCTTTAAGTGTACAGTAACAATTTACTCCATTCCACATTATGCGTGTACACCCGCCAACAAACAATTCACCTCAATATTTAAAAGCCCGACGGCAAACAATTCATTTCAATCTTTAACAGCATTACATGCTAAAAGTGTTTTTTTTTTATATTTAAATTAGAGCCATCCGTGAGTGCGTATTACGTTTTGTTGTTTCCACTTTCCTTAACACTATCTAACTTTTCTATTAGTTCGGGTTCGAATCTTTGCTTGCAAAAATAATAATAAACCGTGATGATTTCAAAAGATACGTGATCGTTAAAACCGACAATCGATTTTCATATAACTCCTTAGAATAGCTGCGAAACTTAATTGGCCATCTTTTCGTAACGCAAGTACCGTAAACCTTTCCTTAAGCTTTACCTTAATTCGCTACCTTTAATAGGTATGTAACAACGAAAAACCCACAAAAGGTAATAGAAAAAGGTTATGAACCTCTCCCCGAGCACACCCCAGGCAAACGTTCCTATTCTCTCATTATATCTGCCATTATTGCCATTAAATACCTACATTCGCATTATACATGTATTTGCTCCCGGATAAAATAAATATAATATGCAAGTGCGGGCGCTCCATTTGCGTTGCTTCGTGCCGACAAACTTAAATCATTTTGCCTGAATGACTGCGCGTTGTATAAATGATTATTACAAAATAGCTTGAATCACAGTAGCGCTGTGCCACGTCTAACTTGGATACATTATCCCTTTCAGTGCCCGCGGACCGATCCTGCAGCGAGTAGATATTATACTAATACAAGTTGTATTATCTTTGAATGACAGTCTTGCCAAATATCTCAAATTGATAATACGCCTGGCTTCTGACATTTGATGGCAACGAGCTACATTAGCACATCTAGCGGCCTGAGATGTAGGAATTGTCTTTTTTCATACTTTTGAAATACATCTTAATAAACTATAGAAATCGAACATTCATAAAATAAATATAAGATAACCTACATTATGACTTTAATGCTACATTATGACTTTAATGCTTCATTATGACTTTAATGCTACATTATGACTTTAATGCTTCATTATGACTTTAATGCTTCATTATGACTTTAATGCTACATTATGACTTTAATGCTTCATTATGACTTTAATGCTACATTATGACTTTAATGCTACATTATGTCTTTACTGCTTTTGCTCATAGTTAAAAAATATATCAAAGAGGCTATAAGGTTTGGAATAACAGTTATAAGCCTCTCCGCTCGTCTTAAACGTTCGGTCTGGTGGTTTAGAAAAGGAATAAAATACTTATTTAACTTTTTTTTATTTCTTATTTTTAAACTTCTTTTGGCTTAACATATCATAATTTTCCTCTCTTTAACATCCTCTCTAAAAAAGATGTATTTAACCTATTCATACATCCCGAACCGCTAGAGGCGCTAGTGTAGCATCATGTTGCCATAAAATGTGAGAAGTTGGGCGTGTTATCAATTTAAGGTACTTGGTGCTGCCAACTTCTGTCGGATAGCAGAAATAAACAAAAACGTTTCATCCTCAATCGCGTTGCGATTGCATGACGATTTAATTTACTATTTGGCATATGCACTAAATATTGGAGTCTACAATTGAGATTTCGCGGATTTTTTCCTTCTGCGGCCTAAAAACTAGTCAAAAGTCTAAATTATGATTTTTGTAGTAAGTACCTACTTTGTTTAGAATTATTGTACACAAAGATATCATTAGGCCATTCGCTGTACTATGCTACGAATGCTAAAAACCGAAATTTCATCGCAAAAACAAAGACCACCTTTCTTGATGTTTAATTATGTTTAGCTAAGTTACTAACCTGGTGTTGGACTTATTTAACAAAATTTTGTATTTCAAAAAATGTACGACACAGCGTACTTTATCGGTTAAGTAAACACAGTTTCCTGACATTTAAATATAATATACCTACAGCCATGCATTGTGGATTCCTTCCGAGTTAAAAGCTCCTTAATTTGGTTCAAAACCTTTTTTTTTGTATTTATATATATTATTTCGAAAGCCTCAACCGCAACCGTGTAAAATATAACAAACTCACATTCGTTCCGTCGACAATATGGAATTCATAAAACATAATGTTTTCTCATTAAATTAAACATTATTCATGTTGAACTTTCAAGGGGTTATTTTTCTCGGAATGTTTCCCGCCTTATTTAATTACCCGCGTCTACTTACGTTTTTACCGTAGGCCTCATAAGATCTGCAATTAAATACATATATTATAATACTTTCCTTCTGGCTTTGCTGCCATTCTGTTTTTTTTTGTGAAGTTATGGAATGTATGGAAATATGAGTGATAAATACCTGCCTTCCGCAGGCTGAGACAAGTAATATACCTTTAAATGCTTGTCTTCACCTTTATGTTCCTTTAATGTTTATACTAGTTTTATTTTAAAAAGCGTATTAATATTTAGAATTTATAAATATATTATTGTAAATTAATAAAAATACTTTGTAAACATCGCTTTTTAATATATAAATGTCAACATGTTTCGAAAGCTAATCTTTCCTTATGTGGAAATAACTTTTTTTTTTAATAATTACGCCGCAAAGTGAGTACCAAATCTTTTGAAGAAATAATAACTGTGATCGTTTTTTTTTATGCTTGTTATTTTCTTGATTTTATTTATCTATAATAATAATAAGAATATATACATATATATATATATATGTACTTTTTTTTTCAAATGTGTTATATAATATTGTTTTAAGGCGATGCAATGGGAAGTAATGCAAAATCATGTGTTTTCGGTTTGAGAATTTGGTTGCCTAGAAACATCATAGATGATTTAAATAAATACTGCAAGTAGAACATACCTTGGCCTTTAAAATTAAGTATCAGACCTAAAAAAAATGTTTAAAGCTCAAAATCTCCTACTTACGAACTCTTTTTCCGATATTGTCGTATTGTTCATGGTGGCAAATTAAGTTTATTAGAATATGACCGTAAAACATTTTAATAATTATGAGCTTTACAGAATAAAATAAAACACGCATTTTGGTGATGGTTTTTTTTGTGTAAATCGAAACATGCGGCCGATGTTAAGCGGTACTTTCAACCTTGTCGCCACCTGCATAAGGAGCGCGTGATTTCGTTGGAATTGTAGCCGGTGGATCGCCTTAAATGTTTAATTTATTACTTACCTACTTTCATCACTTATAGTAATTTTTGTTTATCTTTGTAATTTGTCTATTCTTAGATTATTAGTTTCTGTGCTTATAATTTCTAATTATTTTTTAGTATACTGTGTATCCTGATTAGGAAAGCTTTGCTTTCGAAACATGTTGATATTTATGCATTAAACAGTGGTGTAAACAAAATACTTCATAATAATTTCAGTGTAATAAATGCTTAATACAAAAACGCAAAACCCTTCCTTGCAAACACTTCCTTGAGTCGAAGATACTCCCAGTATCGCCCTGGTGAAAGACCACCATTCAGAATTGAAACGTTGCTTGAAATGGCTTTTAGCCGTGTTTGGTGACCAGATCTGAATAGCCAGGTATTCCCAACCTTCCTCTTCCCCTTCTCCTTCCCCTCCCCAATACCTTCAGCCTCACAACATTCCCCAATTGGTAATGTCATAGTCTCACTGGCTCCAGACGGTTGGGAGCAGTTGGGACTCTTGTGAGCTATTCATATAAAAAAAAAAAAAAATGTCTTTAATTGTTCAAATTCGTTTGTATATATAATATAAACACCGACTTCTCATGTGTAAAGTGTTCCTCAGTAATACATCTATGTATTGGATAAAATAATCGAAATATGTAAGTATTTATCGACGATACAGAAAAAAAAGTTTTGTCGAAAGATCGGTAAAAAATTGTTAATATAGACGTTACTCATTGACAACTTGCCGAGTGATGCGATAGTGAGCGAGAGGGGAACATATGAGGTTTCACTCACCGTCAATATTTGACGGTGGTCTGCCGGTTATAATGGCTGTATCATGCGTTCTACGCGTGACCGATGTTTTACCCGTTTTCAGCACTTACATATACAATATTTTATTTATGTATTCTGCACATCATTTTTTTTCTGTTTTACACTGATCAATGTAATTACTGAGGTTGTGTCAGATTCATTATATACTAAAATATAATATTCGTCAATAAAAAATAACTACATTATTATTTCTATCAAACCTCCCTCGGTCCCCTTTATATCTCACCTGTCCACTTGCGAGTGTCTTCAAGCACGAAAATCTACTACGCCCTACAACACCCTTCGGCCTTCCGCTCCTCTTTTGGCGACCACTTCGACTGGCAGCACTTGTTGCTCGGTAGTATGTGTCCGAGGTATGCGTTTATCTCTCCTTTATAATTCCAGGAGCTTCTTTTCCCTGTTGTCCTTAGCACCTGCTCTATAGGGACTCGTGCTGTCCATGTGTTCATGATCGCTTCAACGTTGTTTTCTATAAATACATTTCTAAAGAAATGATCTTGTTCATAAAAAAAGTAACATTCTGTCCATGGCATCTTAAACAAGGTTTTTTTAATCCAAATTTTATAGAGTTGGTAACAACCGGTCTGTTTTGTGGCATAAGTTCAGTGCAGGATCATAGTATAATAACTGGGATATCTTTGTGGAAACATAAAAAAAAATCGAATTAACCGTGTGTTCTGGCGTTGTGAAATTTACACAGCCTTTTCTGTTTTAATTTTGAACGTCATTTCCATCAGGAGCTAAGGAAGTTTGAAAAGTTTGAAGTTGGATAAACAAATGAGACGTAACCTAAATATTGTTTTTGGTCAATTATTTATATTTACCAATAGTTATTTACAATATCAAGACAAAATCGAATGAAAAGTTTTCCAAATGAATTAAAAATTATTTTGTATTCACCACTTTATTAATACACACATATCTTCTTTATCGGGAATATATAGAATATTATATGTGACCATTGCATACATCCTGTATAATTATTAATATATGTGTCTAGAGTATAAGTAACAGTGAATGTGAGGTATGTTTTAATTTTTCGCCTCTGAACTTATTAATTAGAATGGTACTTACACTATGTTATTCCTGTATTTGTTCGATTTATTATCTTTGAACTTACTGTAATATGTTTTGCACCTGTTTATTATAACTAACTTTTAACTTAACTAAACTAAACTAAAGCCCATATAGGGCGTATATTATACAATAAATTAATATATTATATTACTATGTATTCTATATATTCCTGATGAAGAAAGCATCGCTTTTTAAACTTGTTGATATGTCTATAAAGTGGTGAATACAAAATAATTTTTAATTAATTTATTAATAATGACGCCACAAAGTGAATACTAATCTTTTAAATAAATTAGAAAAGTTTTGTATTTTTCTGTTAATTGCAATATGAAAAGTATTACGTAAAAATATGGTGCTGAAAATAGGACATAGTAACTACGACATAACGATTGATGTTTTTGTTTTATTTTATTTCGCATTCTGTAAAATAGCAGCGCAGGTTTTCGTTCCCAGCCGCCTGAAATAGCACAAAAGGATGAGCGATTTCGGGGCTAATGTTTGGTTGACAGTTGATGCGCCACCCCGTTTGTTTTCCTCCCGCCAGCGATCGCCGATGAACGGTAAACGGCGCGGCGGCGGTGAATGGGCCTTTTTCGGGCCTAAGCCGGGCTTAACATTTATACGCCCTCTAATAGTTTACATGGCGGTAAATACCAGTGGGAATCCTCCCGGATTCGGTAATCTTTCACCCAGTGTTTTGTGTATAGGTTTTGTGTACACTGACAATCAGTCAGCGATGCGATACACAGTAAAGCCGCACCCCCACGGGTCGGTAAGGAATCAATATTAACATTGGGTGGAGGAAAAATGTATTTCTATTGGCGCCCATATACGGGTCAGTGCGGAATGGGAGCGGTATTCCATTGTCAGCATTCTTATGCTGTATGCGGGCGATGTTGATTTCATACCGACCGGTGAAGGAGCTAAATTTGACTAAATTTTTTAATATTATTACAGTTAAGTACGTTTATTAAATTTCTACTATAGGCTATATTCCTTTCTTTTAGTTATTTTTTTTTATATTCATATGTATATTACGTAACATTGATTAAGCTTGTCAATTTGACTGTCCAAAAACGGGAACATCCTAGTTAGGCAGTCAATGCGTTCTTACTGTAAAATATTTTCTATGTCTTAAAAAAATAAATAAGATCAAATACATTATAATAAATCCTTCACACAGAATTCTGTGCACAAGTTTATACACTTACAATCAGTCATCAATACGATTCACCGTAAATTTTACAAAAACGGTATAATTTCAAAATTTTGTTTGTTGCTAAATGTCAACCTACGTTTTTTTGGCATAAATACATAAATACCTCTACGTGCATCCTATGTCTACAGAACCAGAGTTCAATCATTTTTCATATAATTGTATTTTTCTTAAATTTTTTACTGTTATTTAATATCATGATTGTTTTTTTGTGTACCTTTTTACACTTATTTGCAGTTGCGGTTTGTAGCCGATCTCACTGAGAGTTCGACCGGAGATAAAATAAAGTTGGGAAAAAATATTTTAAAAATCTTCTGTTGGTCTTTTCCATACTATAAATATATTTATCCCTAGATTTAAAGGATTTTTAAAGTTTACCGACCTAGCAATAAGAAACAATTCGGTGATTCATTGGAAATGTCTGTGGCCAATGGATAATATAACGTAGTAGTTTACAAAAAATAGTTTACATACAAAAATTACCATTTTCGCAAGACACTGTTCGTTTTTTGGAAATTATGCAAATAAGATCCGAATCCGCGCAATTTAAAAACTCAAAAACACTAGTTTAATTACGACGAGGAACAACTTTTTAAGTCATCGGAGAAGCCAAATAATACATTATGATTAATATTTCACGTTTAGGCTGATTCTGACATAACGTATTGAGGTAGGAACTGGTCCTGTATGACATATCTTTTTCAAAGTAATTATCATTGTAACCACAATATAATACATATAAGTACACATATTACAGTTGTTTGATTCGCATTGATCAGAACAGCTGCTTTATTGCGGTCCTTTTAAAGGTTATGATTTTGTCCTCATCCTTAGGGTTAGCGACATTTTGCTTAACAGCGGGTCCGATTCCATGTCAATGACAATACAATTTTAAAGAACCCTAGTCTTGGGTCTTGACTTCTGGATTGAACGGACATGCGCAAGCGATCAGTTCAAATCAAAACTCAAGACGTAAGGCCTCTGAAGATCGACGGTATGTTTTGTCCGAAACGTCAGGAGTTAAAAAGTCCTTCTTAGGACTACATTATGCGGGTAAATCGAGAAAATTATTCTACATTTATGTACGAGTATAAATATTCGGATATATATATCGGAAGATTCCGTAATTTAAATTCATTGGAAAATTTTATTTTAATTAGAAGGATGTAAAATGAACAGTTTTTTTTTCCAATCTCCTAGAATTTTTGAGATAGCTGTGAATAATCGCAATGACCCTTGCCGTGTTATTATATTGCCAACCACCTGTACCCTGTACACTGTACACTGCAGCGTACACTCCTACCCCCATATTGAACATTTTATATAGAGCATCCAATTACGGGGTATCGCCCAGGGGCGGCATACACAGACCGTACAAACACTGTCCCGGGGGTGTGGATTCATTTCATTAAATTCGCAGTTTTATTTGCTCTATTCGTGACAAATCGCCGTACTTTCTCCATATTATCGCCTACGCTTACTGACGGCAAACAAGCGATTGCTCTAAACGGTAAATAAAGATCGAATCGAGCAATCAGCATTGAAGAAAATTAAGAAAACGGCTGCGGATAATTATGCTTTTACTTGTTTCACTTGAGGGGGCCTTTATTCTTGTGCAACAAAAAAAAATTACAGCCAAGTTGTTTTTTTTCTTTTATATGAATACCGCACAAGAGTCCAACTCCTTCCAACCATGTGGAGCCAGTGAGACTATGGCATCCCCAGTTGGGGAATATTGTGAGGCTGAAGGTATCGGGGAAGGGAAGGAGAAGGGGAAGAGGAAGCTTAATAATTCGAAGCTTGCCATTTCAAACACAGTTTTTGTTACACGTCGATTTTCATCCCTACAGTGCTTAAAAAAATTATATGAGTTGCTTGATTAAGCATAATGGTCCATAAAATAGATCAAAAGCTGACAGGTCGAGAATAGACGGCTAGTTCGGGTCGTTTCTGGAGCGTCAGACATGAATAAATGGCGCTGATTGTCTTTTTGATAACAGCTTCATATGTGACAGAGGTTAAAATTAAACTGATCCAAAACTTTTATAATAGTCTTATTATAATTTAATAAAAATATTGCGGAATGCAATATGTACACATATAAATATATACAAATGTATATTATGTAAACAAGGAACTAGGTTATGTAATGGAAAATAATAAAGATGATATCAACATTGAAGAAAATCGCTATGTAAGATATTGAAGCTGTAGCTACCTGCTGAAATGGCCAATAATTATTATTATTTCAACAGCCATAAAAAATGTGAATCATAGCGATAGTGGTGCCATATACATTTCCTATATAATAGACGATTTTCACTAATAAATTCGTTCTCTTCCTGTTGTTCGGCCAGATTCGATTGTCTTTCTTTATTCAGTAATTAAATCATTTTAATTGTATCATGTTCTAATATATATTGTGGAAATTAATCAATTTTTTTAAATTATTATTATAGTTATGCAATAAATCAACTCCTATAACATTGGTGAGTCGCCTCATTAACCTGACCCACGCTCCTTTGAATAATCTCTTACATTCATTATTAATACACACAACTTATAGGAATTATTCAACACTTAACTAACTAACTAACCATCACGGCGTTTCCCCGCAGGGGTAGGCAGAGAGGACGGACCGCCAAACAACTCGATCTTGGCATACACTTCTTGCTTCATTCACATTCATACAGCGTCTCATACCTTCTCTTCTATTATTCCGACTTCTGACATGGCCCGAAACAAGTATTTGATTCACTTGATCGTACCATGTCTTCCTCGGGCATCCCCGGCTTCTTCTTCCATTCACATTCGCGTCATACATTCTTCTTACACTCCTTTCTTCGTTCGTTCGCTCCACATGCCCAAACCATCTAAGCGTCCCTTTCTTAATCTTACTCATTACGCTTTCATCAGCCTTGCATTCTTTACGAAAAATAATAACTGATTCAAATCATCACTGATTTCTAAAAAGCTAACATGTTCGCTTATACAGTTAAGATGACTTTTAATCTTGTCTGGTAAATTGATAAACCCGTGTTAAAAGGATGAAGCATTTACATTCAGCTTATTTTCATTTTATATTGAGAATATCCGCTTTTATTTCTGATTCATATCTAAAGTAAAGTCGTATGAATAGTTGTACATAGCGAACTAACATTATCCGTAAGTAATAATCGTGTGTTGCACTAATCTCCCTTCGGGTGATTTTATCACGAAATGGCACTTTAATAGTTTTGAACATTTATATGAGTTGTATGGTTTTATTATATTTGTCTGTAAAGAGCACTGTGTTTATGGTATATAGTAGTGGCGTGCATTGCTCTATAATAATAATAATACTTGGACGATTTATATAGCGCCGTTTTTGTGAAAAATCATCTCAAAAGCGCTGTACAAATACTACTTGCTAGGGTTTATCTTATTATGTACATATACATATATAGAAAATATAATTTCCTGGTAAGGCACTCTATGACCAAAGGTAAGTTATGTGTGATTTTCAAGTTCGGATATAAATTTTGTAATGAATATTGAAATAAGGTATTTACTAAATTCATGAAAAAAATCCATTTTGATCAAAAATTTGTCGCCTTTTAAAATTTATATAATTTTTCACTATGGTTCATTTTTCTTAAGGTAGGCACAAAATTTTCAGCTTTTATGGATTGACGCCACTGGTATATAGTGTGTGGAGTTTGGAGTGTGTAGTATGTATGGACATGGTTGCAAGTTGAAAAACTTGAGACAAGGCCTGAAAGCTCAGGCTTAATGGGATGTTGCTGTTGCATCTGATAGTGCTCCTCAATCCTCTGCGGGGGAGATCCCAGTGACGATACCATTGTTTCAATTTGTAAGAAAAAAAAGAGAATAAAACATTCGTTATTGTTATTATAAACTACCGACACCATCACATCATTTGATGAATGCTCGAAGCCGTAGAAACAATTTTAAGCAGTGACGAATCGACCGCTTGTTCACACAGATAAGACGCTCGTATTGCCGGTGATAAAGGTACCTTTGCCAAAACCTCAAAATGCACAACGAAATGATATATTTATTAACAATTCCGGATACACAATAAATATTTCCCACTATGTTTAGCTGAAATAAACAATCATTATATTTCGCATATTTTCCTAAATAAAGAGATTTTGCATATTTTCCTAAAATAATAAACTAGCCGCGAATGTAATAAGAAGAAAAAAGATTATTTTATTCCTTTTCGAAAGATTTCACAGATTCTTGGGCTCAATTTACGTTTAAATTATTACAAAATCTTCACCTGTGGGGCTAATTTTTTTTCATTCCTTCTTTGGTTGGATAGTAATAAAAACCCTTTACTCTGTGTTGTGTAAAAACGGGCGATCCGTTTAATAGATTCGCCTATCTTAACAAACGGATTGCAATATTTGGAACACTGACGTCAGGTGGGAATGCTGTCCTTGTTCAACCGGTATTTTAATGGAAGATGCTCTGATGAACTAGAGTCATTGATCCCTTCGGCACCGGTGCACAGTCAGGAAATACACAAACGCGCGCCCAACATTTACACACGGATGACATTTGTCACATCAAAAAGACTCGCTTCTACGACTCGTTCTTGTGTTCAACAGCTCGGCTGTTGAATGATCTGTCGGCCTCTGTGTTTCCTCTCTTTTACAACATGGGTCTCTTTAATACTCAGCTTCTCTCCTTCCTATCTTTTGAAAGACCCTCCACACAACATCCCCAAAGACGATATAGGCCTTGAGAGAAATTATTTCCCTCAGGGCCTACTGTGTGGAGTAATTGTAAAAAAAAATGTTTTAAGACTGTTGACCGACTTTCATTCTCCATCGAAATGGGATGCAAATTATAAAAAAACAAATATGTATTAAAGCATAGATGTTTTTTTGTTTGTTTAACGATTTTGATGATTTTTTCTATTTGGGTATTATGATATATATACGAGTATGTATGTAATATGTTGTATGTGATTAATTTGTACAAAAATGTAAATTTTAAAAGAATATTTATACGTATTTAAGGATTGTATCAGAATATACATAGATATGTATCCATCTATTATTTTAAAACAATATGTGTATATTTATATATGTTAAGAATGCCTTTACTACTGATATATTTTACGGTACAGGTACAAAGACAGGGGTAAAAAATGAACGCAATATTTCCCTGTGTTTTCATCAATACATCAAAATATCACTGTACAAATTGATCCCACTAAATGACCCGTCTCCCGATTTCAGAGGTCAACTTGACTGTGTCCTTAATAATGTGGGGGAGGGGGGTGTCTGAGGGTACATTATTCAATGATGAAATAAATAGTGTGTCGAAATGGTAACTAGGAAAACTAGCGTTTATTTATAAATCATATTTAACATTACCTTATCATCTGTAAAAAGTAGTAAAAAAATCTTTTTAAGGCCACCACTATTTTTGCAGTTCTGTTTCAAGCAACAGCTGTAATGAAAGAATCGACCGAAGTATAAAACTATTTTTAACTCGTCTTTACACACTGTCGTAAGTATTTACAATTTTTTTTTTAATGTTGCTCATACCACACAAAAGTAATACAGTGGTCGGAAAGAAGCAAATAGGAGGAGGGAAGGAAAACAACATCGAGAACACTTCTTTACAATTCAGGTCTGCTTTCTTTACATAGCTGTAGCATTAAATCATTTCAAGCTAGTGGCGTGCATTGCTCTATAACCAAAGAAGGCTGTATATCATTTTTCAAATTCGGGTATGAATAGTGCATTGAATATTTGAACGTAGCTATTTTATTATCATCTTTAGCTGATTGTTTTTGTCAGCTCAATAAATGAACGCACAAGTTCCTTACTAAATTCATGAAATTGTAGCCTTTTTCAATTTTTCTCAAATTTTATTTAATGGTCCAATTTTCTTGGGGTAGACACAGCTTTTCAGCCTACATCGACTGTACGCGACTGTTTTAAGCTATATTTCGGTTCTGAATGACTTTCTCTCTGCACGATGACAGTGAAAGCATATTTAAATATGTGACGAATGGTATTAATGAATATTTTTATAATAAAATAATATTTTTTAGTTTTTTTTTTATATTGGCACTTCGCCCACACTTGACTTTTCATCGATATGGTCAATAGATTTTTTTTTCATCCTGATACTATCACCTTTATCGCAATACACAAAGTCCCACTGCATCCTCTCCAGAAAGGCCACCCGGGCATTCAGTACATCGGGGTGCGAAAAATAACCCTTTGGTGGCTAGTTGCCATGGGAACGCACTCCCCTATTCGCTTCTCGCAGACAATGGTGCAGACAAAACCAGCGGAGCCACCAAGCCACCAGCCCATCCACCTCCTGCGTCGATAGTCAAACGATTTCCACGATGGGGTTCAATTTTTTAAATATTTTCAGAGCTAATCAATTTTTAACATTACTTTGTTAAATTTCACATAAATTTTATAATCGTTATTTCAATTGTTAAATTTTTTATTGTTTTAATACATTTTTTTTCAAATCTCCATTGCTCGGTATTATTTTATTGTATCAAAAAGGAATGTATTTTGTTTAATCTTTAATTCCTAATTAGTCTATCGGTGATTTAAGTAATTCTATGTGTTGATGAAATTATAGATTTTTCATCACAGCCCAGTGAAATAATTACAATCAAAAAAAGGTTTAAAAAATAACTATTGTAAAACTAATAAACGACTTAAATTACAAATAAAATGCGGAAAGATTCAATTTATCTCAAAATGTGTCGACATTTCTATTAGAAATTATAAATGGAATTCTTTACTTCAGACAAACTAGTACATTAATTTATATAGTCATATTAAAAACGATATATAAAATGAACCATATGAAAATATTTAAATAATTACAGATGTTAAACCTAATACAAGACCTTTGATAATGAAATAATAGATCATGGAAGATATTCTCGTATAATCACCATATTTAAACAGTGAAAAAAACCCTCAATAGTTATATGAAAAACAATATACATTAACCTTTTCTTATTTTTGTTGCCAAATTAATAATGGAAAGTAAAACACCCCCTTTTAATCATAGATTTAAGATTCATTTTACGGACATCAAAAAGACCTTTTCCAAAATTAATCAAATTGTACAACGTAGGACTAAGAGTAACTGCGACTATGTAATCTCTATATATATATGTTATAAGATCAATCTATGGAAAATCTGGGTATAGTAAAACTTCTCAAAAAAATTGCATTGACAATATCCGAATGTTTGACACAAAAAAGACAAATATTCTATCTTAACATATCTAATTAACACAAGCTGTAATACCAGATCAAGAAGTGTAATATCATCATTATACAAACGGGGTAAACGTACTGAAGAATCTATAGACCGATTAGTATATTACCCGATATAGAAAGGATTCTCAAAAATACTTATCTTTAGAACTAACTAAATACTTGGACAGCTTTCTTTTATAGATCCCAAGATAGATAATCAATTTGTCTTTAGCAGAATCAACTGTAAGATATTGTATAACTTCCTAGGGACACTAGTGTAAGACGAACATAAAACATCTACAGCTTATTCAAAATGCCGTGGTAAAGTTGCTCGTATCTATGCAAAACAGTTTTTTTTACCAAAGGCGAGACATTACTAATTATTGTCGTATATAAATCAATTAATGTATTTTATTATTTTCTTCAAACGATTGTTATGCACTTTGTGGCGTCATTATTAATAAATGAATTAAAACATTTTATAATATAGTATTCACATATTCCTGATGAAGAACGCATTGCTTTAGAAACATCTAGATATCTATGAATGTTTATAAATCGGTGAATACAAAGTACATTTTTTTAATTCATTTATTGATGTATCGTAGTTTTCAACGTATAAACGTCATACAAGGCAGTTGTGGATCATTTACACAATACAAGATTCATACAAAATGAAGGGATGACAGTCCCCACCCTTGAACGCATTACACCATAAGCATTTAACAACTTGCCATAGTAATTAACTAACTGACGAAATTCTCACTGAAGTTAAATTCTTGGCTTCTGGGAAGTGGTCTTATGTGCTAACACGTTATTTAAAAAAAATTAAATTATAAAAGACAACATAAGGAAGAATAACATTGACATAAATGATGGTCTCTTTGATTTGCGGATATTTTTATAATTATTTAATTGCTATAATTTGAGTGAGTTATCACTATAACAAAACTGTCCTACTGTTCTTAATATTTTTCAACTTGTATAGAAATTTTGACAAGCTACTTGCAGTACCTTAGCAGTTATAAATTCCCATTTTACGAAAATAATATTACACAATCTTCTCCATATATAAAAATGAATGTTTATCTGTTTGTCCTTCATTTGCTCGAAAATTACTTTTACGATTACGATTTAGCTGAAAATAGCACAGTTTGTTCCTATTATTGCCGTGAAGGTTGGAGAGTAGTTTGAATGCAATCCAACATGTAAAACTGTTGCTATAACGTTTTAAAATTACTGTGAAAAACGTATTGTATTGAGGTTAGCCCATAGATACACTACACTGGTTAGCCACAGATTACGTATTCAACAAAAGGAGGTTTGTTTGGGTAGAATATTTTCAAAATGGAAAACACAAGTGGGTACCTACTTAAAAACTTTATTATTTAGATATGTTTTCAAAAAAATAAATTTTGAATGAAATAAAATTTGCAAATCAATGTTTCTTTGTTTAGAGATAGTAATAGTCGTCACAAGGCATTACTTTCCCTGTCAAATCAATTATGGCACCCAAACGACAAGTAAAAATTTACAACTTCATGACTTTATTCCAAAAAAATATATATAATCCCGAGCAAGGCCGGGTACAAAAAGTTATTAAGTTATTTCTCACTAATAGTTAATAATAAGTTATTTCGTTCTACCATTGAAAATCCTTTTCATAAGAATAAAAGCAAGCAAAGCAAATAATTTTAAACCAATGATGATTTATTTGCATTGCGATGTAAAAAAAAAACTATTGTTTTTTTACATAATTAAATTTTACAACTTCTCAACTTTACAATTTATACAACTTTTTTGTACTTCTCAAAAAATGTATTTTTAGGCATACAGCCTAAAATTTGGTACAGTGATAATTTTGGAGAGGCCATGGAAAAACGAAGCGCAGAGATGACCAATGTTTTTGCAGTAGCTGAATTTAAAAGAGTCGCAAACTTTCCAGACATCTCACGGATAGATTTATTTCTGAGCATCGCCCATAAAATGTAAACTCGGAAAAAAGGCTTTCATTATGCCTTTCAAAATTTTATATCAATATCTAAATAAATTAAAATAGTAACGTTAATAAATCGATTTTTGGATAAGGTATTCACTTTGACTGCGTGTCACTGAAAAGTTGGGGACAAAAATTGAAGGGCTTTTCTGTTTCACAACGCTTTGAACATAATGTAGGCATCTATAATATGTCGATTGAAATATTGGTCTCCCGAGGGGGAATTTTGCACTTCGGACGTGCTGGTTTTACACGTTGTTCAATTTTAGAATATTTAATAGACATGAATCAAAACACAAGGGATCCTTATTTTGCAGATTTTCATATTTTGTTTGAAGTAAAGAAAGCAATTTGATTTCATTATTTATGCAAAATCACCATTCTTATGTATATTCCGCAGATTTTTTTTTTTTTTTTTTTTTAATATTTTTATCTGGGTACCGCACAAGAGTTCCAACTGCTCTCAGCAGTCTGGAGCCAATGATACTATGGCGTACCCAGGAGGAGGTGGGGGAGGGGGAGTGCCTAGCTATTCAAATCTGGGCACCAAACACGGCCGAAGTATTTTTCAAACTAATGAATTTTGAAATGTTTGTAAACATATTTAATGTAAAATAGAATATTTATTTGCGCTTCATAATTTTGGTATTCGATTGAATCATCTTACTTTAAATAGTTTCAAATTGTACTATTACCTTTTGTTTTATTTTACAACGAAACAACGATTTTATTATATATATTTGGCATCCAATAAATGTACGTAAAGTAGTTTCAAAGCGAATCTCGTAGACCAAACATCACGCAGTAAACCTTTTTATAATGCACCCGAAGCCTTTCCATACTACTCTTCTTGAAATTTATCCAAAGCTCACGCGTGTACAATGTTGTACAGAAGGCTGGAAAGAGCGTCCTTTTCATCAGTGGGTATTTGTATTTGCTAGGTAATAACTGCGTTTACCAACTTATCTGCTCAGGTGAAGTTATAATAATAAAAATAATAACAAAGCATTTATATAGCGCAGTTTTGTGTTGTTTCACTTCAAGTGCGCTTCAAGCTAAACTTTGATATTTTACAAGAAACCAAGTGAACCAAGCTAAACTTTGATCTTTTACAAGAAACCAAGTGAACCAAGCTAAACTTTGATATTTTACAAGAAACCAAGTGAACCAAGCTAAACTTTGATCTTTTACAAGAAACCTAGTGAGTTATGGTGATGTATCCAAAATATCCCCTCTAACCAACCTCCCGAATGGATAATATTTTGATAAGTTTAGACCTCCGTACGTGCGTATTCTTGTTTCACAAAAATTACATGGTCAGAATGGGTTCCCTGTATATTACTCCTTTTAAAGAGGTTTTCTTTTCTTTTTTCAACATTCTTGTGTTAATAAGCATGTTGTCGTTAAAAGGCGTGTAAAGCTTGCATAGAAACCTCTTATTTAAGGAACAAATCAAATATAGATCCTAAAAAAACACTGCCCGCCGCGGTCAAAAAGAAGCGGCTATTGAAGCCCGGACACCGATCCTAGCTAGTCAAGTTCAAGTTCCCAATCTTTTTTACTTTAGTTTTCATGGGGATCGACTTCTAACAAGAATCTTACAACAATTTTGACTGTTTTTTTTATTTTTTTCAAAACCTTGACTATTGCATCACTTCATTAATAGATAAGCAAGAATCTAATAAACCAATTTGTCCTACGACAAGGACATAATTGTTTTCTTCCAAGGCTGTAAATTTCAAAATTGGACAAAAAAAAATTTTTCTAAATTACAATCATACGTTTTATTGTACTTGTATACTTTTCTTCAACATTTTGTTTGTTTATTTATTTATTTGATTATATGCCCATCTGGACTTTTACATGGATATTAGAACATTTAATGTTTTTTTAAGACATACAACAACGTTGCGTTCCCATGCAATACCAATTAAATTCATTTTGAGACTGTTAATTTTTGCTGCATAATATTAAGTTTAACAAAGTTTTCAATGCAAATATGTAAATGAAAGTATAAAAAAAATACGAACAATAACAGAAATAAAGGAAGATGACATAAATAAATATGCAAAGTCTTCAAGGCAAACATAACACAAAGAGCTATCAAAAATTATAAGAACGTAGAGATTTTAAACCATAAGGTAACGAACAATTTTTTTAACGTTTAGCGGTAACATAAAATCGAAAACTATAACAGACATCAATAAGTCTACATTATCCAAGGTACAAAACTTAATTGTAGGATTCATCAAAGTGCTGGTATAGATGACACTTTGCTGTATAAATGGAGTCAGCAAATATATCAACAATACCTCCAAACTTGTTTCCCTGATCATGCATACCACTGTATAATGAATGAGACTGATAGTTGGTTGTGTACGTGTTGCAGAAAAATGTTACACTTTGTCTTGTGTTTCTCGTCGGTAGATTTAATTTAATAGTGGCGACTATGGCAGGGCTATCAGGTTGGTTATGATTCTATATAATACAACTAGGTCTGAAATAATAAATATGTTATTACTTTATATACTTGTCCATTATTTTGTTGTTGTTGCGTTAATTGTACTTCAGTCTTGTAAGTTGTTTGTATCACTTGTGTAACGTAAATTGGGGATTGCTATATAGCAAGACATAAAAAAATAAAATTATTGGGAACGACCAAATTTGGTCCGCGATCGACAGGTTGGGAACCTTTCCTTGAGAGCATTGAGAAAAGTAAACGAAAGATATATTATTTAAATGTAAGAATGCGGATTGCGAATTGCTTGTTAAAGAAATTCAACTCGTAGACAATCGCATAGTAGCATACCCAGTAAGGGAAATATTTAGTTTCCCCCGAATACGTCACGAAGAAATAGAATAATATTCCGATACGCAAAGGGCGAAGGGCATCCTCGTGTTTACCGAGGCCCAGGTATGTAGGTACTAGTGGGTACTCCCTACTCCCCCCGTTTGATCTAACGATCGTGTAAAGTTCCTCACAATATTTGCATTTCTTTACTTCGTGTTTACAGAATAATGTAGAAGGCATTATTGAAATTTTCCTCGCGCCAGTCATTATCGTCTATGTAAACGGCAGAAAAATGGAAAATGTTTTTTATGAATTAAATATTCCACCGATAGATTTTCCCTTCGACCGATTCGTATCCAAAAAGTAAACAAAAATGATTATTAACGATCTGATGTACGGGGAACGTATGACGGCCCATAAATTACGCGTAAGGCGCAATTATTTTTCGTTATATCTAGATGCCTCGATGCCTAATGCAAACATCACAAATTTACTTGCGGATGATTTATAAGTCGGGCGCACACGGCCGGGGGCGCTGTCGATTTATATAGGCTGCATGTTATTTGTTCTGGGCCACCCTCTCCCACCGCCCCCCGCCAACCCCCGCCCCCTCCGCCACTAGCGGCATTCGGCCACCCCGTGTAACCCGTTAAAACTGCCCCCCTTATCACCCTCTTCGTGAAATATTAAAAATCAAATTGCGCTTCTCTTTATTCCTCGCCTCCCTCCCCCCTACCCCTCTAGCCCCGCGCCTGCCAGCCCTCCGACAACCCCCCCGGTATAATATAAAAATGAAAAATGTATTCGAAAAAAATTAATGTCCGTCTATTATTTATAATTTGTGTTTTATGTATATAAGCCGAACCACCGTCTCCTCCCCCGCTTTTGGGCAGGCACGCTATCGGCCTCTCGCTCGCGCCTGCGGGCCGGTTGCGCGGAGTAGCGCCGTCCCGCTCGCTCCGCACCCCAGAGACAAGTAAAAGAATACGTACACAGCGGATGAATGTGTGCGATTTTTAAAATATGAATGCGGAATCGAAATGAAATTTGATATAAAAATGTACCCTCAATTTCAGCTCGCATTAAGGTGTATTTGTGTTTGTGACGGGTTTTTTTTTATTTTATCCATTTTCCACCTCGACGGTTTTAAACAATTATTTTTAAATCGTTTCACGTTTTCTGATTTTCCGACTTTTGTTCGATTTTTGAGTTCCCCACTTTATAGACACGAGCGCTCAAATAAATGCGAAAAGGCGTTCTGTCAAACTCCCCGTCGTCTGGTGAGAGCACTACACCGAACAAACCTGACACAATCGACACTTCCCTCTTTCCCTTTCCTCGCAATTCTACATCGATAGGAGGTTTAATAATCCCATAATGTTATCAACCATGACTCGCACCCACGACAACGATTTACAAAACGTGTCTGTCTTTTCGTTAGTCTTAGACTAATATAATTAAAGGTAGCCGCAATAAAACTTCCCCGACTTGGCATTGTTCTACGGCAATAAAATTTATACTTTTTATAATAATTACGCGACCTGGTTGGACCGCGTGCAAAGGAAACAACAAAACAACCATCTTCTTACTCCGCTTTGGTTAGAGCGAGAAAAGTTAATTGAAGCATTTAATTAACACGATATGTATAATAACAGAAAGCCTTTCGGAACGGCAAAGATTATGACCGCCCAACCGATAATTATACTCTCAGCAATCATTAATATAACGTATCCTGGCCCTAGCGTGAATCGATTCACGTGCTCAATTAAATATTTCAACGTTATAATTATTTTTACGATCCTCTTAAAATCCCCCAAACGCCGTTACCCCTATATCATTCTGAATTATTTATAGTAAAAGATAAATACAGAAACCTTTTAAATGGAAATATCTTTAATTTTTTTTATTTATTATATGGTTTTATAAATAGCGTTCTACTATCCTATCATTATCCCACGATTAAAGAAATTAACTAATGAAATTGTTTTATTTTATCTTGTCTGTAAGATTTTAAATATCCCGTCTGTTTCTTTTACACGTGTTTCAAATTGACAAGCCGGGGAAAGTTCGATTTAGTCTGGGTGACAGTATTCACTGTTCAGTGTCGGGAGAGTGCTCGGTGACAAGGATAAGTGCTCGGTGCATTCTGTCTCACGGTCGCTAGGTGTAGGTGCTAGGAGGTGCCGGTGGGTGACGTTAATGATGGTGGTGATGGGTGCTCACGGTCCATGACGCGGTTTATTCCTCGGACACTTTGTTGTACCACATATTAAGCAAAATACCTGCCAGCGATTCAATGCAAATGTTCGCTTTGTTTTACGTTAATATAATGCCGTATCTGTGAATCTATATGGTAGAGGCAGGTGTTGAAATGTTTAAAACTATACTGAATCCTTGTGATATAATTTTTATTTATTTCCCACCTTAAATCAAGTCCTCAAGTCTTGTTAATAGTCAGAATAATAGAAGAGTATGTATGAGAAGATGTACGAATGTGATTGAATCGAGGAACGTGTGTCTAGACAGAGTTGTGTGGCGGTCTTTTGCCTACCTCTTCACGCAAACGGCGTGCTGGTTAGTTACTTATTTATTAAGACATGATAACCCCAGTATAACAAAACCTTCCTTCGTAACGGAAAAATAGTAAAAATGACATTAATCATAAGTAACTAGAGTCATAGAAAAGGGAGATATTAACCGCGAAGGAAATAGTTGTCAACAATAAGGGTCCTGGCAATAATTGGTTGATCAACCCACTGATCAGTTCTCGCGGCGGGAACTGGTGACTGAAGAGCACTGAAGCACTAAAGCACTGTGGCGCGATGCGGGGCGGCGCGGTACTATTGTGACGGGACACGAGCCGAGCACCCTCGGCATTCAGCGCCCGAGTGCCCGCCCCCCGCCCCCCTTTCCTGTGCAGACATCAAAGCCTCCGTCGGAATGAAATCACTCAATACATTTTTCATTAGAAACGAGCGCAGGTTTAGATGATATTCGTTTTGCTAATAAAGCAAGATCGTCATTGAGGTAGTTAAGGGTCGATGTCTAGCGCGGTACTCGCCACTTGTGCCCGACCTGCCCGCTACCTGCTGATGCCTGCGGATGTTACATCGCTGAATGAATTTAATTCCATTTAAAGGAATATTCACGAAAAGGTGATTCTTGGTTATTTTACATTAACTCTTTTACATGTTTCAGTGTGACAAAATTATGAAACAATTGCATTGCGTTGACTCAGGGTGACTCCCATAAGTCTTTTGAGAGCACATTTAACATTGTTCCGGTGAATGCATTTGAATATTCATTTCTTAACCGTGCTTCAATTTCTCTCGATCTATTACTTTTCAATTTTTCGCAATCTTTGTTCATTTTCTTAGTCTTTTTACAAATTTCACGCTATCTACCGAAATTATTTTTCTCTATCTATTTTTGATTACTCTCAAGCTTTCAACATTATTTCAACTTTTATCAATCGAATTTATTTTTCTCTCAATCTACTGTCGATTATCCCCATATATCTATTTTAATTTCAACGTCTCCCAGTCTTATATCAATTCGCCTTTATTAAATTTCATTTTAACTTAGTAATTTTCAGTTTCCTGTAATTTCATTCCAATTTCTCTCAATCTAAAACTCTTCCATATTAAATTATTTTACTTTTCTCTATAATTTGCACGGTCATTTAGAAGTTGACTAGAGTTTATTTTTCCAAACAAGGCTTGGTTCTTGTAAAGTGATTAACAAAAAAGTCAATTAAAACCCATAAACCTAGATTTAGAAATTACTTCCTTTAAAAAAGTAAAATAACTTCTAAATTTAAGCTTTTGGGTTTTATTTGACTTTTTTGTTAATCACTCTAAAAGAACCAAATTTGGATAAATAAACTGTAGTCAACTTCTAAATGAACCTAGAAACTAAAGAGAAAATTAAAATCGATGGCATTCGGCTGTCCATGGTATTAATTATCATGCAATTATTTTTAGTTCGCTTGTGCGTTCCAAGAAGGAGAGATATTATGTAATATTAACGGCCGTTGTTCCTAATCCAACTGAGCAAAAGTTGAGTCGAAATTTAGCCTCAACACTGTTCAAATGCATAAAAAGACTCTTCCCAGGGCAACTATCGATAAAGTAACGATCAAGTTAGGATCGAAGAAACTGAATTTAAAGCTCTGCTCAAAGAGGACAGTTAATAAAAGTGTTAACAGAATGAAAAAATGTGAATATGTCAAAGATCGTTCTGTTCGCGCACTATTTTTTTATATTGCGTATTGTCAATTTTATCATAATTTTTAATACAAATTTAATATGGACAGCGAAGATGAAAATATAATATATATAGCGAAAATAATGGACGATAATTTCGGGTTACACAGATATTGAGTGACAAAGATTTCTTTTAACCCTTTTCGAATGTCAAAAACATGTTTTTTGTATGTTTTGAATAATATTGAAGAGAACTTAACTTATTCTATTTATTAAAAGCTACTTTTTGGCTTGTTTTTTGTTGTCTGTGTTTGTTTCGTGAGAAGGAACAGGAGAGAAACGTCAAATGTACGAAACGAATGATTCGCGGCATTAGCAAAAGTCAAGCTAACACTTTATTTTTCAACATATTTTTAATAAATGATTTTGTAAAATACAAAATTTTGCTTTATGTGTTACAGTATTTAAAGAAAAAATGTGTATTCATAATAAGTGCAATAATAACTCGTCTATGTTAATTTTACTTTGAAAGCTTTTACCTTGAAGTCATTTTATTATCTATAAAAGTGGACAAACACGCTTAGGATGATCAACGATGAAAAATGTTTAGAAACAGGCGAATAAAGCGTTGCTCAATGAACCACTTGAATAGGTGCCTCAAATCGAAAAGTTTTAAACAACGGCCCCAACTCTAGCGTTTCGGAGAAAAACTTAACAAAAACGTAGGTAGTAGTTGTCCAATGAAATACATTGGAATTTTCTACCCCTACGTGAAAAGGTATTAAAACGATACAAACAATAATGTATTGTTAGACATCTGTCGGAGACCCTTTTTAAATTTTTCGTGCTTTCGAACAGGAAAAAGTTTATGGTATTTTATCTTTAATAATGGAAAAAAAAATTAAACAAAAAAAATTTTTAGGGGTATTCAAAAACTAAAATCTAAAAGATTTATAAAAATTCCTTTGGACCTAGGAAAAAAAGTGGACACTACTGAAAATTTATTTTTTGTAATTTATTATTTTATACACATAATAACATTAATGTTTCATTAGTACTATAATGCGAATGAAACGGAAAAGAGTGGAGGGAATATAGCCGTTAATTGCGTTGTTATTTTGTTCTTTCCGACCTGCCCCCATAAGATAAATACACTGTCCATACTACTTGACATTTTATGGTAATCAAATAGTTGTCGTACCAACGCTAAAATTTTATACAATAATAAAATTTGCATCGTTATTATAGTCATTAAATCTGTTACAGTCGCCCAACGACGGCTCGTGGGCACTGCGTTGCAGAAAAGGTTGTTGGTAGGGGATGCTTCAATGGAAGTAACAACAATTGCACAGTTTTTGTACATTACGTGCCCACATACCTATTATTGTATTCCACGATGCTTGCAATTTTTTTTTTGAAGATTTGATTTTTATTTCATCTGAAAATCTTCATATCACATAAATTAGTTTTTTTTTTAAATTTATTTCAATAGATATGTGGTTATTTTGTGGCATAATTATTAATACATTAAAAAGAAGTACTTTGTTTACACCACTGTTTGTCTCCATTCTTAACCTCATCACGCTTCGCTTTCGAAACATGTATATATTTATATATTAAAAACAGTGGTGTAATCCAAAAACATTATTATTTTTATTATTTTTTTAAATTCCAATTATTGCGTTTTTTTAAACTCAATCCAAACATAGCTACAAGCCACCACTGTATTTCATAATGCGTTTTTATCAGTGGCGTGCAGTCCATAAAGGCTAAATACTTTGCTTACCCTAAGAAAAATGTACCATATACAAGGAGAAATTAAAATACGACACATATCTGATCAAAATGTATTTTTTACAAGTTATTAGGCAAGGAACTGTTCATGGTGGAATTCCATTATAGCGATCAAATAAAAGACACTTTTTTAAACACTATTCCAATTTTTATTTTCGTCCGTGACCGGTTTCATCCTGTGACGGCTATCTTCAGACTAGTCTAGCCGTCACAGGCTGAAACAGGTCACGAACAAAAATAAAAGTGGAATAGTGTTTAAAAAGTGTCTTTTATTTACTCATTTATTCAGCTGACCACAACAATCAGTGGGAGACGATAGTAACAAACCCATTTTCAAAAAAATTATGCATAGTTAACTACACTCAGCTTGGTCACAGAGCAATGCATGCCACTGGTTTTTATAACACGAAACAATTAAAATTAACATAGTTTTTTTTATTTATTTTTATTATTATTATCAATAAATATGTGCAGACCTATGTGTAATAAATTTACTTCTTGATAACATAATAATTATCAGAAGATTTGTAAAATAATTTTTTTTCATAAAAAATAAACTTTCATTTTAATACATATTATAAATATATCAGTATACTGTGTATCCTGTTGAGGAAAGCTTCGCTTTCGAAACATGTTGATATTTATATATTATACAGTGGTGTAAACAAAATAATTTCACATTCATTTTAATTAGGTTAACATTAAAATTAGCATCTTTAAATAAACATAATAACAACTCAATTTTTTGATTTAAATTCTTCAAAATATACTAAGATTTTGTTTCTTTAATAATTGTGACAACAGAAATACAATATTTTTACGTCCTTTGGAAGCAATATATCTAATAAGTAAAACCTTTAAAAATACACATTTTTACTTCAATAAATAAACAGGCTAATAAACATTTTGCAAATATCTACATACTGACAAAAGAAAAGAAAAGAAAAGAAATGAAATGTAATACAGAAGAGCGAAGAAGATTGACGATTCATCCAATAATGAACAAACACAGACTGATAACGATTTCAGATATACAAAATATTGTAGCATACGTGTAATTCAAATCATACGAAGGTAGTTAAGTCAAAATCCAATATTATCTATATATATATATATAAAAATCAATGTAAGTTTGTTTGTTTGATCTCGATGAAAATTTGTGCTATTTTCAGTTTCGCTGAAAATAGCACAGTTTGTTTTTATTAGTGCCGGGAAGGTTTAGAAAGCAGTTTGAATGAAATCCAATATGTAAAACTGTTGGTATAACGTTATAAAATTAATATGAAAATATTGAACCCGCCATGTTTTATTTAGGTTACCCCATACATATACTACTCTGGTTAGCCACAGATTGCATATTCAAAAGAAGAAGGTTTTTTTAGATAGAATATTTTCAAAATGGAAAACACGAGTAGGTACCTACTTAAGAACTTCATGATTTAGATATAGTTTTAAAAAATAAACGTTTGGAATGAAATAAAATATTCGAATGGCATCCTAAATGACAAGTGAGAAATCCCGAGTAAGGCCGGGTACACATCAGCTAGTTATATTATATGTTTCGTTTTATTGAAAGCATACTTAGACGACGCGGACATTGACCTCGCCATGTCTACAGAACTAAAGTTCCTTCAGGATTCAGAATTCTAACCACAAAATATCCAACTTTCAAGGAGTTGCTTGTCGTTCACTGTCACGTGTACCGAAATGCTTTTCAAGCTATTTGTGCTTTGAAATAACTTCATTCTGTCTATTAATATTATGTGTTATTTGATGATAACATTGAGAGGTGCGAGAAACTAATCAGCGGTGAATTTAAAAACATATATCTGTTTTAAATAACTCCCTGATCGGGACACTAAACTTTCCAATTGGCAGCGTAGCCGTTATACATATTTTACATTAAAAAAATAATAGATAGTTCCTCTGGCCACCTGCAAAGATATCTACGGCAAGCTGTGCAATGAATTATAACTTTATTTGAATTTTACGTTCAACCTGCGCTCAGTACATTAATTACATAAAAAAAAAAAATTGACACCTGAATGCCTCACCATTACGATACTGAGAAAATCTTCCACTCCGACATGAAAAGCAAATATGCAAAATGTTGAATTTATTTGAGCTTTTTCAGCATAAATTCCTAAGTTTATTATTTCTATCGAAATTTTAAACGTGACCTCAGCGCTGATCCGTCGGAGAATTGTCAACATAAAAAATTGCGTAAATTAATAAAAATTTGTCCTTTGAATATCTTTCACAGGAACACGTGTAACTTCTTGCGCCATAGTTTGTCTGGCTCGTGTCAGCCATTTTCAGTACAAATCAGGGGTATTCTACTATTTTTATTACAAAAAATTTTTTCAAAAGAAACAAAAAAGGTGTTATTTGAATATAGTAGAATACACCCTTTTCGGGGGATTTTGTTTCGCACTTTATTATATAACTTCATCCTTCATAATACAATATCATAAAAATTAAAGAAGTTTGAATGTTTTTAAGGATATATTCTATATTTTTGAGTTCCTAAGAGGTAGATACTCTCAAAAAATCATATTTCAAAATAGAAACCTTGCTTGAAATTGCTTTAGTCAAATACCTTAAAATACTAACAGCTTCTTCAAAATACTGGTATCGTACGTCTAACGGCTCGCATTGTTGCCGCAATATATTCCGCTTCTTGAATAATTTAATTAAATTTAAAAATAAATAAAATATTGACGTTTATAATAGAATTTCTGTAAATAACATTAATACTAGATTTATGTTAGATATTGATATTAAAAAAATGTCCGATGTGTGCAATAACTGCTATTACTTTTTATTTATTAAATGTGCCCATTAAAGCAAATATAAATAAAAATAAACGATCTGAATTGAGGTATTTTAAGTAAAAGGTGATGTCCAAAAATAAGAAATTATATAAAATTTATCAAAATAATGTATAAGTATTTTTTTCCTTTTCAAAATCATTATTGACAGAGCGCGAGCGGCGAAACTTATAACAATTAATACGAACCTAACATATTTCCTTTTGCCTCTCAAACATATTTTTTTATGTATGAGAAAACAAGCAGTTGAGGTTATCCACCACTTTCCCACCCCGGTATAAGTAACTTATGGTTACTCCTTCAGGGTGCACCTCAAGGACTCTAATTTTTTGGTTCAACGAAGCTAAGGTTATAAATGATTCCAAACCCTCAAGTGTCCCTGCATAGCATTAGCTTAGAAGGAGGTTAGTAAAATTCCACAGCCCAGAATGGTTAGTACATACATACGGTCGACAAAAGTGGCTCTAGTAATAATGGTGGCTCTGCTCTACTCGTCCGTAGATGAACATGTGAGACGCGGAGAAATACTAACATAAAACAGTAAAAGGGAGAAACTAAATAGATTAAGTGAGAGTACTTGGGACGAGCCGTTGCCAGGACACCAGGGCAGTCCCTCTGAAGCAGTGCTAGGTGGATTCTTGTTCCCGCCACCCTTCCCAGGAGACATTGCGCCAGTCGTCAAGATTATCCCTTAAGAAAAGTGTAATTGGGGAGGGGGTAAAAAAAAAAAAAACCCTGAGACCCTGGGGATATGGAGGGGTCCAGGCGGCCGGGAGCGTGCCACTGAGTCGGGGAGACGGGAAGGCCGTCACCACCAAGCTTGCTCCATCGGGAAGTACACAAGGGATCCGGCTAGGGCAAGTCAAAAGTAGATGACTGCTTCGGGTTGCAGGGATAGGGTTAATTTTCCACTCCCTAAGAGGGGATGTAGACAGTACACAATAAAAATATTTTTGGGTTCAGTTCGCCTGAATATCTCAAAATGTTTTTGAGTTCTACACAAAGAAAAAATTTTGTACCTAAAGAAAACAAAACTCATAATAGGGAAATAAAAATGGAAAACAAAATTATAGCAACAGTAGAGGCATCAGTGCAGAGTGAAAAGTTTAAAGCTAAAATTTAAAATTAAAAAAAGTATAAGATATATTAAAAATGGCAGGAATCTAAATGAGCAAAATACAGAAATAGAGAATGAAACAAGGTAACAAAATAGCAAGTAGAAGATAAACATTTACAAAGGGAAACATAAAATGTAAAACCAAGCATATACAGTAGTTAAATAAATTTGAAATCAGTACCAGAGATTCAAGAGGACAGTACCTCCGGCACCTGAAACGATAAATGATTTTACGAAGCTATTCCGCGACTCTAAGTTCAGGCCATCTCTCCACCCATCTACTTACAAACCTTCTCAGACACTCGAGATTCACCTTATTGCAGACCAGATCAGCATTCCAGGCTGGTCTGGTAATTCCAGTCAAACCATCCAGCATTTCCTCTCTCGCATCCATCAAAATCTCACAGTGCCACAGAATGTGCTCGGCGGTCTGGTTTGTATTTCCACAAGCACAGTTTGGGTGAGGGGATAGAGATAAACTATGAAGTCTACCCCTAAATTCACCGTGCCCCGATAGTAGTTGGGTGGTATAGTGGTCCAGATGTAAAAATGCCCCTTCCATTCTGCTTCTAACTGAGGGGAAGAAAGAATAAGTCCATCTTCCCGTCGTCGCCCTATCCCAACGTGACTGCCAATCATCCAGAGTTCTTTCACGCATCTCCTTAAGAAGCTTTGGCAGGGATACCTCACCACCCACGGTCACGTGGACACCCAGATGGACAGCCTCTCTACCTCTTGTTAAAGCCTTCTTAGCCAATACTTCCCTAATTTCTAAATCAATCGGCAGGATTCCGGCCAGAACCGGTAATGCATCTGATGCTACAGTCCTGTAAGCTCCCGAGAGCGCCAGTAAAGGAGTGTGCTGGCCCCTTTTCAGAGCCAAGAGTATGAGAACATTGTCAAGGCGGTGCTCCCACACCGAAGCAGCGTATGAGATTTGGGTCACGTACACTGCCCGGTAGATTAGCCGGAGCGCAGGCGAGCGGAGACCCCACTCGGCCGTTGACAGTCTTCTCAACTTGTGAAAGAGGGCCTGGGCTCTACTGGACGCGCTTTTGACGTGGGCCAGGAAAGAAGACGATCTATCTAAAATGACTCCCAAGTGTCTGGTGTTTTCCGCAAAGGATATTGTGGAGTTTCCCATTTTAATAGAAGGGTTACGTCTTCGACTGGGGGAACCCTTCATAAGGAGACCCACTGTCTTGTGGGGAGCGAAGGTTAATTTATTTCTTTTACCCCATTCCAGAACCATCTCTAAGCATTCCTCAGCCTTACTTTCGACCTCTTTCCTGCTGTTGCCCGCCACAAGAAGATGCTCATCATCCGCATATGCCACTGATACACAACCCTCAGGCAAGGGTAACCTGAGGCCGTCGTCAAAAAGAATTTTCCAAAATTCCGGACCCAAAACTGAGCCTTGGGGACATCCCATATCCACTTCTCTGATAATAGTGGTGCTCCCGTGAGCAACCACGATGGATCGGTCCCTAAAATAGTCCGAACAGATCTCAAAGAGATCCGGTGGACAGTTTCTATTCTTTAGTTTGATAAGTATCATTGGCCATGATGCGTTGTCAAAAGCCCCGGCAATATCTAGAAATAGACCTATCACATACTTCTTATTACAAACCTTCACCCAGTCGAGCGCAAACGAAATGGCGTGCTCGGTGGATTTCCCAGGAACGAAGCCGAATTGGTGGATGCTACCGGGCGACAGGTAATGGTCTAACCTCTTACGTATGATTTTCTCGAGAATTTTACCGAGGATGGGCAGCAAGGTGATGGGGCGGTACGCCTTCGGGTCCGTTCTCGGCTTATTGTTTCCCTTAGGGATTATCCTGAGCACACCCCTCTTCCATACTGTGGGAAACTTTCCGCGTCTCAGACATGTGTTCAAGAGTTGGAAAAGCTCCTCCTTTGCAAAGATCCAAACATGCTTCACGATTATACCATTCAACTTGTCGATACCCGGGGCTTTCTTCGGACCGAGACCCTTAATTATAATATTTAACTCCGCTTTACTGAATGGTGGTAAGCTTTCGACCGTCTGGGGGAGGTCCCTAGGAGGAAGCCTTGAGAGAATTCTCACTTGTTTGTGGTGGTCATTTTCCCCTGTTACTGTCTCTAGAGGGACTAGCTTCCCCAGAAGTGTTTCAAGGGTCGTGGCAATGTCACAACTCTCGGCATCCCCATCGTTATTGCCCAGTGTTATGCTGGATAAGTAACGCTCAGATCCTTTGCCCGTTTTTTGGAGTGCGCTGTAAACTTCCCAAGGATTTGAATTTCCCACCCCTTTTACCCATTCTCTCCAGGAAGCTCGTTTTGCTAAGCAGACACCTATTCGATAGGCACTACGGGAGCTTCTCAGTTTAGCCATTAAGAACGCCTCCTTGTCAGGGGTACACGTAGCCCGTCTGGCAACTCCAAGGCTCCTATAGGCCCTCTTATACGCGCCCTTCAACAAAGTCAGCTCATTTGACCACCACGGCGTCCTTATTTTCCTCTTTGGGTTTGATCTTCCCAAGGAGGAATCTGCAGCTGATACCACCGCCGCGTTGAAAAATTCCCCCAATTTATCAGGATCACTAGCAGCCAATGCATAGAAGCCCCTTAAATTATCGCGCAGTGTCCTACCAAATTTATCCCAATCCGCTTGTTGTGTTTTGAAGTGCCAGTTTGTGCGAGGTATTTCATCAATTTTAACTCCTAGGGAGAAAGTGATGAGCCTATGGTCACTTACAAGAGCGCGTTCGTGGACCATCCAGTTAGACATCTTAGCCACAATTGACCCAGAGCAAAGAGTTAAGTCAATGTTGCTCTCCCCTCCGGTGCCAGAAAACGTTGAAGGGTATCCCGGTTCATTGATGATGAAAAGACCTTGCGCAGAGATGAGGTCCTCGACGGCGTCTGATCTTTCCGTCCTATTTTCGTTATTATCGTACCACAGAGAGGAGCGCGCGTTGAAATCCCCCCTATAATTATGTTACGCCCCTTCAGAACGTTAAGAGCGCGCGTCAGGCTAAGGATGTGTGGTCCGACGGGATTTCCATATTTAAAGTAGACGGATACGAAAACAATCTCGATATCATCGAAGATTATCGATACGCAGGTTTGGTACTCATTCGAGAGCCCCTCGAGAAGGAGGGGGCTGATCACTGAAGTGTTGATCAGAACACCCGCACCCGAGGATTTCCCTACTTCGAGTACCTCCCCTGGAGAATCTATACCAGCTGTCTTGCCTTGCCGGAGATACTGCTCCTGAATCAGAATAATGCTGAGGTCCAAATCGGCCATTAATCGTTGAGTCTCAAGGGTTGCCCCTCGAGAGCGCTGCAGATTTACTTGTCCCATTGTAAGGGAGTTAGCGCCTACCATAATCAGTTTTACGGACTTGGGCCTCTACAGCAGCGTGGTGAGCCGGGCACGATCTGTCACCTGTTGGGTGGTTGGAAGGTTTGTTAAAGCGCTTGCAGGTGGCGCAGACAGCGGCGTCAGCTTTCTTGGGGCAATCCTCGATGTCATGGCCGGTTGCGGCGCAGTGGCGGCACGTATTAAGTGTCATGGTGCAGAACTTGCTGACGTGGCCATACAAATGACACTTAAAACACCTGGTGGCCCCTAAATAGTCGCGCACGCGGCAGGCATTCCATCCAAGAAAGCAGAGGCCGCTGTCAATCAACACCTTTCGACTCTCAGGATGGCAGGTGACTATCATGTTCATGGAAGAGGAATCCCTCTTCCCGAACAGAGACACACGGCGCATCGTCCGGAGGTGGTCCTCTAGGGAGAGCGTTGACTTACCTCTTATATTGTTGGCATAAATTTCCGTGAACAGCCCTTGGTCTGCTGCCGGTTCGCCCTTTGGTACGTCATATATGACAATTTTTGGGAGGTTGCCCTGAGGGTGAATCATCTTCAGGCCGCTGGCTTCGATTTTAGCCGACGCCTTCTTGATGTTGTCTAAACCAGCCGTGCTAGAAGTCTGAACCATCAATCCTCCTCCTTTTAATTTTCGCGTGCGGACAGCTTGAAACCCATCCTTTGATGGGTTCAAGACCTTCATGAGCTCCTTTTGGGTCTCATCTGAAGTCTTTCCTTCCGGCACGATTGGGTAAAACAACACAGTCGGCTGGAGCGGAGGTAGAGCCCTCTCAAATCCATCCACTACAAGGGTACCGGAGGGAGGGGGACCTGAAGCAGCACTGGCATAAGACTTACGCTGCGGCAGTGGAGCTTGTGCAGCCACAGTTATGGGTACTCGTTTGATGAGTACATCCAATTTATCAGAGAAGCCCCTCTGAGCCAACATGACTTCTTGCAAGGTAGCTGCCTTGGTTTTGGCTACTGTCAAGTCAAGAGCAAGTTTCATTAGTTCGTGAGACATTAGGTCGAGGCTTACCTGAATAGTGCTCCTGTCGTCCTTGTTTAATTTACTCTTACTTGAATGAATTATTTCAGTAATATTCGACATCTTAGCCCAGAATACACTGAGGCGGTCATCCTCTATCTCCGAGATATCCTCCGTGTGCGACCTCTTCTTGTTTTCCTGGTTGGGTGAAATAACTTTAGAAGTGCCGCTCGTGAAGGCGGATGCCAGCGCTGCAGCTCCTGACTGCCCGTTCAGATCCGAGGTAGTGTCTCCTAACGTCGGTGGCGCTGAGTTGGTCGTCTCAGCAGCGAGTATTGCTGTGCAAATGCTCGTTGTCTCAATTGGCGACATGGCTTGTCTTGAAGGGCCTGGCAGATCTCTCTGTCTCTTCATCCTCTCGATGCAGGCAAAAGATCTAGACGTAGATTCCCTGTGAGCCCGCTCCGCTAGGAGTCGCTTGATTAGAGCGTTTGAGTCCTCCTTGGCCAAAAGTCTGTCTAGTATTTCGTCCTGAGTTAAGTAATTCGTATCCTCATCCTCCGAATCCATCTTGAGTTGGGAGGACCGTCACTATCGATGTTTGGTCACGAAACACAAAAAAAACAAACGTTCCGAGATAATTTCTTACAAATTTGTATAACTTGGGACAAAAAGGGAGAAATGGGGAAACTTACAATAGGCGAGGGAAAACCCGAGACTGATACTCAAAGTCGGGAAAAAAAAGTGGGTTAAAAGTGTCAATTTCTCTATCAAGAACTCTATCGTGTCTTCAGATCATTTTTTTGGCAAAAACAGTTATTTATATATTTCAAAAAAAAAAAACAGTTCTTTGTAGACCGACACGAGTGTGAAATATCGTCCTATCGATTTTAGTTAGTATTCGCACTTTGTTTTTTTTTTTAATTCAATTAATAACAATGTTTCATTAAACTAAATGTAAAAAAATATATATATGTATATAATAATAATAATAATAACAAATAAATAAATCTATCGTTCACTACAAGGACTGTTCCACTAACGTCAGGAACCAAGACCGACGCCGGTCGTAGGCTACGTCGGCTTATTTCACTAACACCCCCCGTATTCGGCGAGTTCACTTTGGTACAATTCCTATAGAAAAAAAACCAAAACAACACCAAAACTCATACTTTCCGGCGAGCGACTGGAAAAGTAGAAAAGTAGGGCGATAGCCCGTAAAATTTTATATCCAATGACACAAATTTATTATGTAAAATGTTTTGATAAGTGTTATTAATCAGCTCGGGCTGAAACGCCTTTTCGATTTTAACTATTAGCGGGGTTCTGCAGGGATTTTTAGGTCTTTTAACTTTATAGTCACATACACTTATGATTACACTTAATTTAATTGGAAGTTTGTAGAGGTTATTATAATACACACTTTATCAAAAGATAGGCACTGGTGGACCTCCCCCAAGGGGGGATGGTAAAAAATAAAAAAAAAACTGAGATATATAAAAAAAAAAAATAAAAAAACTTATGCTATTGAAATTAAACACAAAAATTATTCAAAATTATCAAACCGCGCTCTGTTAGAGCACTGGTGAGAAAACTATTTTGATTCGAGACGAAACGGCGAAGTTACAAGCGAAACGGCACGGAGCAAAAAAATGTTAACTGTTCCGCGCGGTGGCAGAACTGAACTGAGAAAACAAGCAGTAATGTCATTTGTAGGTTAACTAATATTTATTTTATGAAATTTCGTTTTCTACAATTGGGCGTAGTTATGCCAAAAGCATCCAACACGCAAATTGCTAAAATAGAATTTTACACGTTTTCTTGCTATGCTAAAAACATCTAAGCTCAAAATACAGTAGATTTTTTTTTAAATTTCGTTAACCCCCGCCGCTAGATGGCAGTAATTCGTTTGTTTGTTACCATTTCAATGTATGGAAAATTTTATAAGCTGGGCGTGTTATCTATTCTACAGTGTTTGCTTTAGTCATTGTGAGCAGATCTGAATAGCCAGGTTCTTCCCAACCTTCCTCTACTGCATCACCTTTCTCACTCCTTTCAGCTGCACATCATACAACCATTGGGTATGTCATTATCCTACTGGCTCCGTGCAATAATTGAAATTGGGTAGTATTCTCAGGTAAATTTTTTTTTTTTAGATAAATTTTCGTAACATTTGACTTATTTCGTATCTAGCAGAATAGGCCTCGGAGTCTATCACCGGGTCGTTTGACTTTCGTGACCTACTCCAAGATAACCCACCCCCCGCTCCATACGTCCCCAAGGCAGATTTCTGTAATGTTCAACATTTTCCTCGTGAGAAGAAAGCGCTCCTCGTAGAAATAGGCTTTCGTAACGCCATTACATGTAGATAAATGTCCGGCAGGTGTTTTGTCTTTAAGTAGATACATTATACAATGGGTTGATTAGATCAACAACGGAGCTGGGAAAATACAACAATGGGTGTAAAGCTGTATTAAGTGCAAAAATAAAATTCTAATGTCATTGTAAAACAAGCATATTTAACGTGTTTTTTACAGTGTTTTAAAAAATGAACATTTTTTTCCGATAACCGTCGATTCTCGGTCAATAACTGCGTTTGATAAAATTTTGCAGCTGTCAAGAAATTAACGCAACGGTCAGGTTATTATGCTTGATATCTTATTAAAATTTGACGGAACGTCGAAACGGGACGAGAATGGACAGTTAAAGTGATTTACAAATGAAATTGGTTAAAAAAAAAATTTTGTAACTTGCACTATATGTAAGATAGATTTAGTTAATACATTGATAACATATGTTTTCTTTATCGTTTTACTGAAAGCAAATGACAAGATGGCGTTACAGTACGATGGCGTTACGTACCGACATAATATACCTGTTTTGCTTAACGTAGGATTCTAAAATATAAATTTAATCTTTGTAATCATTTAAGTGGAAATCTGAGTTGAATTTGATATATTTTTCAGAAAATTTACATACTCGTATATAACTATATTGAATTTAAAAAAATCTAGCAGTATCTATCCTTTTTCATTTTTTATGCGATTACGTCACCAAAATGCTCCAAGCCAGTGGGCTTATGTCTTCAGGGATTTGTGGTATGTTGTGACGTTTAGGGAAGTAGGGATGGGAGGGAGTTGAGTTGATGAAGCCTGCGTAGTACCTGGATATTCAGATCTTGTCACTTAACGTAACCGATTTCATTTCAATCAATGTTCCGGTACTGATTTTATACTGGCCTTTCACCAAGAATAAAATGAGAGTATCTTCACTCGCATCTCAAAATGTCAAAAAGTAATCCTCAAGTTTTTTTGTGGAAATAGAATCTTCTAATATACCTCATACTTAGCTTTTTTTTGTCCAAATGCCATTTATCGAAAATGTGTGTTAAAAATATAAACTTATGCATAAAAATTTAATATAATTAATATGGAGTGCTTTTGTTCACAGCACTGTTTTTAACATATAAATATCTGCATGTTCCAGATGCAAAGTCTCCCTCATGAATGACGCCAAAAAATAATTACACATCTATCGAAGAAAAAAAAATGCATATTTATATAACCTAATGATTTTGCCTTTAAAGTTCGTAATAGCATAATTTGAGTAATCAAATTATGATCTCGAAAACTTAATATATAAATAATTAATGGTATTATGTCAACTAGGGGGGATGAGACATTAACTATCTTATTTATAATATAATATAATCTAAAACCAATACAGTGTTACACCCCAACGTTAAAAATATTATCAAATGGCTTATTGACCTGGGTAGAATAGAGTCCGGAAACCCGATAAAAAATATTACTTCACTTTTATATATTTTTTAACTAACTAACTAACCATCACGCCGTTTCCCCGCAGGTGTAGGCAGATGACGCACCGCCAAACAACTCGATCTTGGCATACACTTCTTGCTTCATTCACATTCATACATCGTATCGTACATTCTCTTCTATTATTCCGACTTCTGACATGGCCCGACTCAAGTATTTGATTTACTTGATCGTGCCATGTCTTCCTCGGACGTCCCCGGCTTCTTCTTCCATTCACATTCGCGTCATACATTCTTCTTACACTCCTTTCTTCGTTCATTCGCTCCATATGCCCAAACCATATAAGCGTCCCTTTCTTAATCTTACTCATTACGCTTACATCAGTCTTGCATTCTTTACGTATTTCAATATTTTTCACACGATCATACATGGTTTTACCACACATAATTTACCATAGTACATAATTTTTGTTTTTTTTCTATTACATTTTCGGAACCCACTGAAAAGCGCTTCAACAATAAATTAAAAGTAATGGAATACCTCACAACTCGCTGTTTTGATACCCATCACATATTTAATTCCTTAGAACAGTCAATATGTCTAGCTAAGAATTAATATCGACCAGGCAAACATAATACAACTTCAAGTTACGTGTACCTCAATTGATGATAAATTACAATGTTTTGAAAATACAAATATTCGCAACGTAAATAAATAAAATAAATAAACTAAAATGTATGTGCTAATTTTTTCGAGATTCTGCGCTACATAACTGTCACTCTATACAATTATTTCACATAGCATTTTGCTCTCCTTAAGAATGCTTTCCACGCTTCTGTCGTTTTAGCATTTTCCCGGAAAGTGCATGACGCTAAGCAGCCGTGTCGGCGAATCTTTTCCTGCGTCGATTTTCCGCGCTTATTTATACCGCCTTCTCCGGCGGGTTTTATCGAGCCGCCAGAACATGATAATATTTATATAACGACATGGCCTTAAAATATTTCTAAAGTTGGAGAAGGTTCTTTTCCCTTTCCAAGGGGCAAGATTCGTTCATCGGTGAATTGTGGGAGCGTGGATCGATTGATGTTTATTAACTAATTAAAAGTATTTCTATTAAAACTGACTAATGAACCATGACGCTGTTTCCTCGCAGGGGTAGGCAGATGGGATAGACCGCCACGCAACTCTGTCTCGGCATACTCCCATTGGTTCATTCATTCAATTATATTTCTATATTTAAAATATACGCGTAAATTTGTTTTGAACCACCTCATTTTAATATAATAATCTCGACCGTTTTCGAATGTACCCGTCCCTCGTCGGGAATATTTTAAAACTAAACTACGATATAAAATAATGAAAGCCATACATGAATATTCAGGTGTTGGAGTGGGAGCCCACCAAAGGAAAAAGGGTAATTAGAGGGATTTTTGCAAAATATTTACAAGGATGAGGACCATACGGTAAATTTGCTTGGTTATTCAATATACAAGAACTACCAAACATATTCTATATAATCCTCTTTTAGATAGATTTCAAGTACAATATTTGAATTCCTTCTACTCATATACTTTTAACCGTAAATGTTACTTGTGCAGTGATCAAGAACTTAGCCCTAGAGGATCGAAACCGCGACGCCAGGGTGGGAAACCGATGCTTTGGAGAACTCGAGGACTAACCGGTCATTTTGTGTTCCAGTCGGTATGTAATATTTTTGATATTGTCTGATTTTTGGGCACAGCTGATTTTATATAGTTGAATTCATTTAGAAATTCCACTAAAATGCCTGAACTAAAAGCTGTTCAAATTTCACGATGATAGGGTAATAGATAGAGCATGCAGATTTATTATCTACATGTATGTATAAACATACAACTTCCCTTCGAGTTAAAGTTTTCTACGCCCATTTAAAGTTGACATCAAAAATTAATTTTCGAATTCATTTAAAAGCAACCATGAATTAACTATAAATTTTTTTGATATAATTTCAAATAATTCTGTCCGGGGAAAGATTCTTAGATCCTTTACAAAAATGTATGCGTACACACCGACAGTTACTATTTCTTTGTTCCATTTCTCCAATACAACCCGACTCGACTATTTTTCCTATCCCCTTGCACGTCATAAATTCTCCTGACAATACTTTGCTTATATTTATAAGTCGCCTTTCTCGGCGCGCAAGCAACCATCGGAATAATTTGATGTAAATATTATACCGCATCTCATCACCGAGCCTCATACCGACATAACTAATGAGGACTGGGAATGTATTATCACCGCGAAATATAAATAACGACACCTTCCCATTGAAGGTAGGTAACATCCGTAAGTTGGAAATGGATACAGAGTAAGGGGGTTGGGAGAATACTCACAAAGAGTATTTTTTTGATCCGCCTGATTTTACACAAATATTTCTCTTATTACTTATTGTTAAAGTCTAGAGTCTCATTAAAAATACGGTTTGTTTGCTCACGGTTTGTGCAATTGCAGCAAAACAGGTTGATTTTAAAAATGCATCCGCAGGCGGAATTTAACTCGTTTATACGTTTGTTAAAAAAATCTCAATTTACTTATTCATGTGAAACGAATTGTGTTGTTTTTTTTTCGTATTTTCGGTAATATTTTTAGTGCCGCTACCCAGCGGTTACCTACCTTCTGCCCGCCTGCCTATTACCGCACTCAAATATGTGGCTAGTTCTCCGCCACGCGCAATCAGTTCGCCCCGTATTGATTGTAATAAGAACGCCGGAGAACACGAGTTCTATTCGGTTAAGCAAATATCTAATCCGAACAATGGTGTCTTAGTTTGGCTTCATTTTAATTAATTTCAGTTTAGCTAAGTAATAGTTAATAACAGTTCTGCAGCTGGCCGTTGCGCTTTTAGTCACGTAAACAGTTTTTTTTTCTCTCAAATCAATTCCTTTTTGGGAATAAACAACGAAAAACTGTTTTAATCTCTAAAATCGGGGAAAAGTATTTTCCACAATAGTCATTTTTTGAGGTTAACTCTATTAAATAATTGGAGGATATCTGGAAAATATATATTTTTTAAGTAAAATGTTAACAGTTTTTTTTTTACCCTTTTTATTAAAACTGCTCTGAAAATAGATAGTGACTTTAACCGGGAAATTTTCACTTGAAACATTACTCGAAACTTTATCGTTGTGCAAATACGTATTAAAAAAATATGTATTTAAAAAAATACATGCGGAACCGATGGTTAAAAAAACCTTCTGACCATAGGCATTGTGAGAGGCGTGCATTCCATATAGGCACATGAACACTGTTTATCCCACCCTACTCGCTTAAAGTAATAGAAAAAAAGTTTATTTAATGCAAGAAATCAATCTGCACTTTCAAAAATACTCGCGTTTTTTCAGGTATGAGTCGCTGGGTCGCACGTGCCCCGCTGACCGTCCTACTACGTCCTATACGTATCAAATGCAGAAACTAATTTTGCACAATGACACTCATGTCCTATTCAAATGCTTACTGTATTCTACACAAAAATGTGCACGTGGGCGCAATGTGCATTCAAAGGCCGTGCCTTTCGGTACAAATCACAAATGTGGCAATCAGTGCCATCTGTTGTTACCTCTATTAATTAGTACAACTTTAGTAAGGAAATAATTGTCCCTTTATGTTGGCTTTTTTCATGCAATACTGCGGTAGAAAAAAAATATGAAAATTTTACATATTCATAAAGGAGGCGGTTATTTGGATATTTCATGAGGCGGGTAAATCCAAAACCACCCAAAACACAGGATTTTCAAAAAAAAATTAATCAAATCTTATAACGATAGTTATTTTTTTTTTAGTTTCTCATACAAATGAGGCCGATTTGATTCAGTGTCCCTGCCTTGTGATTTAGGTGGTTTTGGTAATCTAAACCAACATCGGCTAAAGACAGCAACTTGTCCATTCTTATCGAAAACTCACGACATCTGTTGTACGTTTTTATTGACGGCCTCCATGGTCGAGGGGTAAAGATCTCGACTACGAAACCGAAGGTCGCGGGTTCAAAACCCGGAGTGTGCAACTAAATTTTATTTAATTAATTTGTGCTGGTTCACAATTAATTCATTTAAAAATAAAGTATAGTATATTTGCACGCCTTCCAGAGTGGAAAGTACTCTCAGTATACTCTCAGTATCCCTGGTGAAAGACCACCATTCAGAATTGAAACGTTGTTTGAAATGGCTTTTAGCCGTGTTTGGTGACCAGATCTGAATAGCCAGGTATTTCCTCACCTTCCTCTTCCCCTTCTCATTTCCCTCCCCAATACCTTCAGCCTCACAATATAGTCTCACTGGCTCCAGACGGTTGGGAGCAGTTGAGACTCTTGTGCGGTCTCCATATAAAAAAAATAAAATGATGTTTTTCCTACCTACCCTGATTAAAAACCCTGTGCACGCCACTGGGCTCTGTTTTCAGTTATTCTAATAATCGATAGTATGTACACGTACGTCACAAAATATGCTCACAAAAGTCTAAAACGATTCGATTTTTTCTGGAATCGGTACACAAAGAGTTCAATAATTTGCTTACCAAGTGATTGCCGGCCCCGGCCCCGGCCCCGAGCTTGAAAGCCCCGACGCTGTGAAGCGCACACAATGTTCAAAGCGGTATCTCATAATATGGCTCTACCTCTCATCCGATAATTCGCGCACGCTTTTGTTTGGGCGATTAAAATTTCAAATATTTAAGATAAAAAGTTGGAAAAAAATAACGCGTTCATGTGCGCTCCTTTATTTATTTCCCATTTCAATGTATTTCCCGATACGCTGCCGGATGAGGAAACCAGAACAAATGTTCCAACGCAGACACTTTTTGTTTATCAAATTACGTGGGTATATAGTTTTATTTTGTGGATTTTTTTTACCAGAATGGACACCAGCCGGCGCGCCGCATCCCTCCCTTCCTCCCCACCCTCCCGCGCCGCCTCACGCCGAATTTAAATATTCCTTCGAAATTCCGCCGATGGTAATTCGATAAAAATGTGTAACTTTTGGTACTGTTTCAAAATCACCGGCGCTCACACTGTTTCAGTGCATTCTAACCGAGCCTTGTACCTAGTTCCCTCCTACCCACGTTACGTAGTACACGAGTGATTTTCTGACTTTTTTCGACGGTAGGTACAAACGTAAATACACCTGTACATGATGCATTCGAACTCAGTGCCGAAGGGGTAGATATTTGCCCAAACATATTTTTATTTATTTTACAATTATTTTTATATTTGGGACACCAACAGCTTACACAAGCAATTAAGCACAATAAATAAATTATATAAATTTGACCACTTACAGGTTACCACTTGGGTATTATACTACCGTGGTAAGTAAAAACACGGTAATTACCAGCGGAGTCATTCTTCAGAATGGAGAGACGAGTTTTATATAACCTTTTAGCATATTTAAAATTGACCCAACGTACCGTTTTTTTTGCAAAAACACTCATAGACACTTATTCTATATTATCATTGCTATAAAGTTTGTAAAAATTAACAATATCGGTTAAAATTGCTTTTTCTGTTTTACTGTGTTTTTACTTACCAATTGTGAATGCTTATCAAATAATATAGTTTGATAAGTAAAAACGCAGTATCTACGTGCACGTATCTAATATTTTACTACATAAATAAGTTTAACAAGATATTTGCTTTATTATTTGTGCATATGAGTGAATCTAGTGATTTTCGAAAAAAAATCAACATTATATTTAAATATAGGAAAATGTTTAAAAGTTACATGTAATTTGTTTTGTGGTGTGGAAAGGAAGGGGGTAGGGGAGGGGTCGAACTAGTTGAAATGATGTGTGTGATTTTTATTAATAAAAAAACAAGAAAAATAGTGTATATATTATAAAGAAGAAGAACATGTGTACATCTCACTTTGGTGCTTAAAATATTATCTCATAGCCCCATAGCTCACAATGGAAATGAAGTAACGAACTAAAAAAAATGTTACTTTTAATCTAAATATTTTCCAAATTTCAAGATGCTACAGTTCACTTTTGGGTGTTTCAGAAACGAGCCGACAGATTTTCGGCTTCATAGTTATTGCGTTATGCGCATTTGTTGGTTCATTCAAGAATTTGAACAAAATTTTGGTACCGGAAAATGCAAAGCTGCCCACTGAATCGGGACAAAAATCCCACTCACTCGTTTTTGACCTTTTTGGTTTATCTTTCCTTCCCCACCGGGGGTGACTTCATAGTATTGAAACACTTGTGCATTCATTTCGTGTTTTATCTCGGGTAAATAGGCTTCCGTATTATTATAGGAGAAACAACCAGTAAGACAGAATTTAGAAGGGGAAATCTTCCTTAAAAATAAACGCTCTATCAAAGCTTATAACGAAACTAACATAAATGGTGTAAAGGGAAATGTTTACCAAAATACTTCTATCGTCTACATAGAGATCAGTGGCGCGCATTACTCTATGCCAGTAAGTAGGCTGTGTGTAGCAGGTCATTTTCGGGTAAGGATAGAGCCTTCGACGGCCTCCATGGTCGAGGGGTAAGGCTCTCGACTACGAATCCGAAAGTCGAGGGTTTATATCCCGGGGGCGCAAGTAAATTTTATTGAATTAATTTGTGTTGTTTCACAATTAATTCATTTAAAATAATATATAGTATATTTACGCACGCCCCAGAGTGGAAGATACTCTCAGTATCGCCCTGGTGAAAGACCACTATTCAGAATTGAAACGTTGCTGGAAATGGTTTTAGCCTTGTTTGGTGACCAGATCTGAATAGTCAGGTATTTCCTCACTTTCTTCTTCCCCTTCTCCTTTCCCTCCTCGGGACCTTCAGCCTCACAATATTCCCCAATTGGGGATGCCATATTCTCACTGGCTCCACACGGTTGGATTCACATAAAAAATGAACATTGAATATTGGAAAATGACCAGTTTCTTATGATCTTCCGCTGATTTTTATCGGCGACTAAATAAATGTGCAGACAAGTTCGTTACCAAATCGATAGAAAAACACATTTTTAAGCAATCTGTAGTTTCTTTTATGGTTCGTTTTTCCTTAGAGTGGGCATAACTTTTCAACCTTTATGGATCGCACGCCACTGATAGAGAATATACACAAAGGGAGATATGGCATGGAATCTTGCCGATTGTCGTCAAACTACGGCCAAACTGCACGCATTATCAAAAGGACGTAGCCATTCTGCGTTTTGTGTGTAGATATGTATGGATGAAAGAAATTGGTTACATTTTTGTTCATACTTATAATTATCGTACCCCATCTCTCCTTTTTCTATATTCTTTGACATTCTATCTCCGTCTACAAAAATAGTAAAATGTTTATTCTAGGATATCAAAAATAGTCAACTATTACGAAAAATTCCTATTTACTTTGAAGAGAAGTAAAAGTGACCCGCCTCACCGTTATTCCGCACAACTCGTCATTGTGCCACATACTCAATGAATAAGCAATGGATACTCCATAGTCTGAAATAAACTGCTGCTTTCTGCATGTATATATTATTTTCAATGACTCTGAGTGAGTTATTTATTTGTACGAAAAAAATCGAATTTTTTATTGTGAGTTCCTGACCCAAAGAACCCGATAAAAATACTGTAGGTATCTTATTTTATTTTTCAATTTTTCTTATGATTTTCTTACGAAATCGTCTTATCTTTTGGAATGCCGGAACCCAGTGAGCTTCAATTTCCATCGTAGCCGGGAATAAAAGATGTTCTGCGGGTCGTGCGCTTGCTGACTGTAATTTCGTAATTGCTCACGTGTGTTTTACAAAACGATTTTTTTTAAATTGTACCATCTTAACAGATAATGTGTATATGTAGATATTTATCTAAATTTAACGTTATTAAAAGAAGAATTTTTTCATCCTTTTATTGTATTTTCAGACAGTTGATTAAATGTCCTTCAAAATAAAAATAAAATCGTATGCAGATCGCCTGTGAATACAAACAGTAATTTAAAGAATCAAACTATATGACCACTAAAGGCTCGAGCCGTACTGACGTCAGCAATTTTTTTTACACGTTTTGCGCCCTACTTCAAGCAATGCTAAACGAAACGTCTGATGTGTCATTTTGTTGACAAGCGATTTCTGTTTCTTTAAGTATGCTACGAAGATATTAGGTAAAAAAATCACATGAATAGATAATACCGTATGTCATTGCCACCATGGCAACGCCCGCACACGGCGGGTACAAATGTTGCGTTCCCGTGGTTTTTAGAACATGTACAAAAGATATCACGATTAGAAACCCAGATAATAACAACCCAACGTAAGCTTTTTTTCAGTTTGCCCTTTTCGGTCTTTAAATCGATATGTAAAAAAGGTATTCTTGCTGAATTCTCTTTAAATAAAATGCATTGAAAAATAGGTCATTAATAATCAAATATGTCCCTGTTTTTTGAAATCTTACCTCTCATAAATAGAGCTTTCTCGGTGCTTACTGTCCCCAAACATCTTCCCCGGCCACTAATGGAAAGTAGTCAGTTATTACAAACACTCCCGCCACTGGGGTTTATTTGGGGGTCTGTACTTACCATGACGAATTTGTAGTACTCGTATACGTTCTTCATATATACTGAAGGTATTCACCGCCGAGTGAATATTCATAAGGCAGATTTTTTTTATCAGGGAAAAACACTTTCAGATTCATAGTTCCGTAAATGAGGCTGGCATGCCTGCACTGTGTCAACAGGGACGCGGCCACGCAGAGCCGTCTTGCCACACGGTGACTTTGTTCCGTCTTTGTTCGCTCCACAACATAGTCAGTCGCCCAGTAACATCATACATTATTAAAAATTTAAAGGAGACATTATGTAGTCGTCCGCGGCGGCACACGAGATAAATGTCGCCTCGTTTCAAAAAAACATATGCAGACGAATCGTTTGAGGCACAAACTACATCGGGCCGAAAGCAATTAGCGCGCACCCCGGCTCTACGCTACTGTTGCATTACCGAGTGGGTATTTTAGACTTGTATTTAATATTATGATTGTTCTTTCTAGCCAGACAAAAGTTTGAAAACTGTCTGTAACTGCAAAGTAAATATTATGTCACTGAAGAAGTTGTTTTGTATAATTATAAACATAAAATATAAATAATCATCAAATGTTTTTCATAATATTTATTTTTATTGTACGGAATAGTTTTATCTTAGTTTTGACTGTTTTACATAGATGGCACTGTTGGCAAGATATTACACTAGCGATATCTGAGAATCTCCCAAAGTCAGACAGACGGATTATTACAATTGAAATAGAAGGAGCTTAGCTTCCTTGAAATAAATATTCATTATTCTGAGCTTCCGTGCATCGTGTTATTCATTAATAAACAACCAAGCGTTTGTTGTTATCAGATTTTTATTTATCAAAAAATAAATACGCAATAGTTTCAATTAATACCACAATCAAATTCACGTTTTACTTCCGTTTCTTATACTTATGGGGAGGAAAATGTTAGGTATAATGAGCCAGGTAAACCGATGGTTCAATAACTGCCCACTTCAGCATCTATCAAAACCGTGTCGCGAATGTTGTGAATTGCATACTGTTCTGAAAGGCAATTATTATCACGAAATAAGATATCGCCAGTTACTAATCAACCGCCTCGCGACTATTAACATTTTTCCTTACAAATAATTATGGCTTATAAGTTTGTCTGAGTTTTACAACTAGGTGTTCTGCTTCCAAGGAAATACATATTGTTAACTAAAGTATTCCCCGTCCCCACATACTAATTCATAAAATGTTCAGTGCCGTTGAAATTTTTAAGAATATTACAATTCCTATTGAGGCCATTGTGAGTTTAAGGGTTCGGGTAAGTTTCAAGGAAATGTATTCATAATCAGCTTATGAAATCTCTCGATGCCTTTAACAAAAAAAAACGTAATTATACCAATTCGAAGGCAGTAATTATCTAAACTAAACTCCGACCCGGCTACACTCTTAATTCCGTGCCAGTTCGCACAACTTTCTAAATTAAATCCAAATGAACTGTTTTAATATTGTTCGGCTTTAATTTGATTGAAATGTTTGAACTCTGCTCTTGATAAAGTTTTGCAGAAAATAGCTGGGCCACAAAATAATCGGAACAATTGCGATCATCGCATTCTTGTTACGTCTCTTTGAACAATTTTCATAAAATATCAATTACTATTTTATAAATCTATTAAAAAAAATCGTCGAAAAGTAGTTTTATAAAAATCTCGAACTCAGAATAGCAAATATGTAAGCTGTTCATTCGCGCTACTCGTAGAATAGAATATATTACTTGGAGGTTGTGAAATAGCCCCTATTTATGATTAATAGAGATCCATGAAAAATGGTTCCGTTAAAAATTGATACCCTGACAAAAAGTCCTTTTAATATTACTCAAAATGTCATGTTTTATTTGTACGTCAGTATCTATCCCCTTTTACTAAAAAGCTCTAATTTTACTCTTTTCATCGACGACGTTAAATTTATTATATTTAACTTCCTGTTTTTTCTATACAAATTCGCCCGATATGAACACTTTTTCCTATATTATATAAGTTGTTAATATTTTTCAGTCGTACGGAATGGACTACATGGATTCTTGTCTTATGTAATGACAGTTACATTTATTAAAAGCTCCGAAACTCTTGATATAATGCCTTTGCGGGTTAGTTGCGTTAACATTATTACAAAAATGTGAATTTCATTTCCGACCTCACTTTTCGCTATTTTAGTTACATTAAAGTGTTTCTGCTTTAATAACAATAATAAGAGGAAATTTCTTTAGCGCAGTTTTGTGAAGGTTCACCTCAAGACTAACTAACCTAACCTAATATAATATAATATATATATGCAAATTAAAACTATGATATAAAATATTCATGAGCAGGTATTATAAATACAACAATTTAGAAACTAAGGGTGTAAATAATCAATTCTCACGTAGGTACAAATAACAACAGAGCAAGATAAAATTATGTGACATTATATATATATGGTTTTTCACTGGATACTAAGGGAATTAAATAACAAGAGGAGAAAACCGCATCTAAATAATCTATGGAGGATTAAAATAATAAAAAAATGTCCTGAAATTCTGTTTCTACGTACATGAATTTATGTTTTATATCGGATAGGATTTTTTGAATAATTAAGGATGCTTTGTAATAAATATCATAGAAATAAATGAATGTGTCGATGATTATAAAAAAAAACTTTTCGCAAATGCGCTCCTGTCTCTGTGCGTTTTGCGTTGGTTGGCTGCTTTTTGAAGAATTAACTTAAATTTATTTGCTTCACCTGTTTTGCTTAGGCTTAATTATTTGGAGTTCGAGGATTGACTGCCTCTGAATAATGAATTGATTCAAGTTTCTTTAAAGCTCCCAGCATAGTTGCCGATGATACATATATATATGTATCGGGGTACCGGGTACCTTCCTTCACAATGTCTGCTGTGTTCTATTATTTAAATGACAAACTTCTTGTTCGTGTTCATACGAGGAATTAAATATTTATGCGCCGTAGAAAAAATAAAATGGTTGCAACATAAATAGCTCTCGGAATCTAACTCGGTAAACATTTCTAAATAAACGTATTTCACAATGAATAACTGCCGCTTTTACTAAAACGAACTGAAATGGTATCAGTAATGATATGAAGTAGGTGGATAGGTATATAAAATAGTTTAAAATATTTATAATTGTGTTTAACAACTATTTAATATGAAAATACTGAAAATACGTTTTTTTTTTTAACTTTCCGAACAACTCCCGGGTCACAGCCCTTTGGGCGACCTCTGTGTCTCTCCGCCTGCCAACGAATAATTAGTGATATTTTGTTACTTATTAGTTATGTTACTTATTACTCTAAGTTAACTTGCTTATTATTAAAGTAGGTGTCTTAGGTGAAAAAACGTTATAAATTATTGGAAAATTAGTATTTATTACTAATTTTTTGCGCCAAGTTTCTTTTAAAAGTTTTTTATCTCGCACAAATCTAGCAGCTCTTTTTAGGTCATCGACCCTTTGTTTCTCTTCTTTTATGATCTTGAGCTTAGTTAGTACATTTTAATATACCTGTATAACAATTCTGACAATTTGGGCTCAGTTGGTACCTACATTATAAAACGCAGTACACGTAGCTCAACGGTAGAGCATCTGACCGGACATCAGAAGGGTGCAGGTTCGAGTCCTGTCGGCGACATTTATCTTTGCTCGGAAAGGTTTTTTTTTTTTTCCAATTTGGATGAGTGTTTCAGGCTAATAATTATTGTTTATAAAAATAATTGTTACATTTTTTTATATTTAATTTTTATTATTTTTGCAAAATAAAGTTTTGCACGTCGCCTAAAAAGCTAAATTTATAATTTGAATGGGTACATGGCATGGCGACGAGCTCCGGTCTGACGGCACTTTGTCTAAGATTCATTATTAACATAATGCAGAAGCTTATATGTGCAAAGTATGTAAACCTCTTACCCGTGAAACAGTCCATCGTCAATATTATCATAATTCCGTGCATATTAAATTACCGTACTTTATCAGACGGTTTTTGTTGAAACTACGTATATAACATTTCACACCGGTTATATTGCCATTTCATACGAACTTCGTCCACCGGTTTGTAGTTCGCACTGTCATTTCAAGTAAACTAAGGCAGTTGACTGCATCGTGCATTTTTCAGAACGGACTGATGTGAATTATTAAAATGTCAGCTTTAAAAAATGTGTGGACACCTACCTAGACAGATTTAAAAATAATAATCAGCGGCCTTTGTTTAAAATGGTGACTTTTCAATTTGATTGTGCTCGATACGTGTTAGGGATGAATTCGGGTATTTTCGGGTATAATTTTAATTTCATTTTATAGTTATCCGTTCATTTTTAATTGACCTCGCATGTTGATTGTAGAAACGCTTCATAGTTATGGGTTGTGTCGGCATATGGATACTAAGTTATTAATTGGTCGGGTTATGGCAAGATTAAACATAGCCGGCGGTGATCGAAGTGATTATATGTGCCATAGTCATACAGAAAAGCGAAGAGACATAGTTATACAGAAAGCTCAGTCCGCAGAGCGTATGCGTCCAACCCTAAGCTGTTACATAAGTAATGTGGTTTGCCTTACAATGCGCTTTAATGTTAAATGACCTCTCTTGCCATATAGCCGCTTGAATAATGCAGCAACTCTGTTTCCTCCCTCCCCTCTCCCTTCCCTGCCACCCCCTTCTCATCCCCGTCCACCCCCGACGCTCACGCTCCTCAAATATAGCCCGTTGTCCATATATATGGGATTTCTAATTGCGCTTGTAGAATATACAAATTATTTTACAGAATCGTTATCACAACTTGTCCGATGAATTAAATTATTAAAAAAAAAACATTCCAAATAGTTTGAGACATTTGAAGTAGTATTTTAGTTTCAAGTTGAAATAGTAACAAGTTGTATGTATCGTTTGGCATTCTTGAATTGTTACTTTCTCGTAGCTTTAGATAGGTTGTGTAGGTTACATGAGTTTTGTCGGTCGTTGGGCTGTTTCTTGTTTTCAGTTTTTTAACAGATAGCTAGAAAAGTAATACATCGTCGAATACCCGAGAAGAGTCAGGCACATTATGCACAGTTATAAAACATTGCATTCAAAATATTTGTTCAAACGAGCGTCTTCCAATTAATTACATTCTTTATCGCCGCCCACGCTCTCCTGAGAGCGACGAACGTGTCGTGGGCCCGCGGAATTTCGATTTAATTACCAATTAAGGAATTAATAATGTAGAGTCATTCGCAAGGAAGCATCCACTTTGAAACATGTATGTGTGAAGATTCGTAATGACGAGATTTTATTGAGAGTTTGCTGGGCGCATTGATCACCCTTTGCGAGCCAGTTTATTTTCAGCGCTGTAAATTTCTACGATATAATCTTCTGTCTTGTAGGGAAATGCCCCCTATTTATAGAATGATTGATATGTATCTCCTATGCACGCTTTTGTATCTTGACACGTTTCAATTTGTATCATGACCTCTTCAGATATGTTTGGTGCATTTCTTCAATTCCGCTCTAGTGTTAATAATGAAAACCTTCCATAGATGCTTGTAAAAGCACTGGAAATAAATTGTCTTATGAAACCATAGAATGAATGCATAGAATGGTCCTTCTTCCCCCGCTTAAGCCCCGTTTATTATTTTCAAGGAGCTCCGCTATTAAAAATGTTCAATTCAATCAACTTGTGAATCGAAAAATAACGGTTCCCGATGCATCGGCTCACATTTTGATGTAATAACAGTAAAACAAGCAAAGTGAAGCGTGGTGAAGGAGATTTTTCAAATTATCAATATCATTATTAACTGGTTTTCTATCTTGTTCTTAAGGATGTACAAGGCAGATGGAAATCACGACGGACTTTAGGAATAAAACCATTCGTTAGTTTTCTCGTGTGTTTTTGGAAGAAATACTAATTCACTGAAAATCAAGTGTACCTATTTATTGTGTCCACTCTCGAATCACCACAAACAACCGATAGGTCGCGGACTATTCACTGCTCTACGCCAATCTACACTCTCTCTACGACATGAAGAAACGGTAGACTCGAAATAATCTCTAACGAAATGAGTTCAGTCAACCTCGTCGAGTTTTTGATGAACTGAATCATATTATAAAGTGCATGTAATTGGTTACTTTAGTATTTTTTTCCTTGTAAGAACCTATGCAACCAATTAAGGGTGATTTTGCGCAAGTACTTAACTCATAACTGTTTTGACTGTTCTCCCATTCCCTTTCACACAAATTCATCCATCCAAGGACAATTCTACAGATAGTTAGATACTAAACCTTAACAAATAAATACAAATTTGACTGGTCCCCGTGATCAACATTCAATGGAAGTAATTATTTTGGAAAGCGGTGTAGTTCAATTGTACCATTTAGTTGCAGTGATTGTACATGTGCCAATATTGCGGCAATTGGCAATTTGACTTGTCTCACCTTCCCATCCCGCAGCCGTCTCTCTGTCTGAATCCGCTGATTGGAAATTCGTTATGCCTTCCGCCGGATGTTAAACAAGACTCTCGCATAAATTTATATGACCAGTCACGCCAGATTGGAAATGACGCCCGAGTTCCGTGTTCGGCCGCTACCGGTGCGCCGCTCTCGGCGTCGTTTTTACTATATGGAGTAAGCGTTCTACAAATAATAATCAAAACGTTTTTTTTGTCGATAAGTTGTTAATTAACATACTTTCTTTTAGCATATTATATAGTTTTAGTAATTGACAGAAAGATCACCGCTCAGCTATAAATTCCCGAGCCCGGAGTGCAGATGGTTTTCTGCAGTTCCTATAGAATTTATATGGTGTTAAAATTATTAAATCTCTACACTTAAATAAAAAATATATATACTCGTATATATGTAAATAAAAGCGATGTTTAATCAAAAAACACAAAAATTACATTTTTTTACAAAATCAATGATGTCGTGCAGCTGACTGTGCAGTCGGCAACCATTCGCTGCAAAACTTCTTGAAGCACTGCAGCGATGTCGACCTTCGAATAAATAATGGTATTTCATTCCAAAGTGCCCTTACATACAGCGGTTCATTTTCTGGGAGGACTAGTAAATGGTCTTTTTGGCGTGTATTGTGTGTATGAGTCACGGGACCACTGCAGATTATCAAACAGATAGGTAGGAACCTTCGAATTCATCAAATTGTACATTTGACACATTTGATGTAACTTCCTTCTGTACGACATACTCAGAGTCCTATGCCGATACAGGAAAGGTCTCGGGACATTTTAGCAATATCGGACACGTGCATTTTGGATACGTTGCAATTTTTTTTGGAAAAATTACGGAAACCTGCCGCCTGCATAGATGCGACCATTAATGTTGTGCAAGTAAAAAAACCGGCCTACCAAAAAAACGCTGCTGGCGCGGGCCAAAGGGCGGGCGAAAATATTGACATGGCAAACGATCCGGACACCGAATAATGTAGCACAAAGAGAAGCGCGTGTAAGGCGGTTGTGGCGCTGACTCTACGGGGATGCGATCGGGCGGGCTTGGGTGGAGGTGGCGAGGACCGCACTGGCACTGGTGCCAGCTATTAGCACTCACCGGCAATCAGAGTTTGCCCGTTCCCAGGCAAATTAACCGGAAATTACACGCACGAGCAGTAGCCTTCTGTGTAAATAAACCCCGCGTTCCCGGCCTGTGATTACTTAAAGTCACCCGAATTATTATTATGATTTCGTAGTAATTGGTGACGGATTTTATAAATTTGATTCCGACTTTGGCATCCCCACCAATACTAGGGTATTCGCGGAAGTGAATCGTCGGTATAAAATATGTATGTATATATTTTCTGTCTGTGTTGCTTTGAGTGAGGGTGAATGAAGTTAAAGGTATCTAGGTACAATAGTTTTACTAAATTCACTATGGAGAAAGCGTCCGATAATTATGTTCAATTTTTTTTAACTAATCCGATTTTCGTATGCGTCTTTTAAACTCATTGAAATTTCTTTTGGACGGAATTTTTAAAAAAATATTCGCCTCGGCGATAGATTGCCCTGAATTACTTGAACGAATTCAATTGAGAGTGCCTAACAGACAAAACCACACACTTAACCTATATCAGTGCAACACTAACTCAACACAAAACACCTTTATTCACCGCGCTTCACACATTTTTAACACTTCATACAGTGAGTTCGAGTTATTCAACTCAGCCCCTTATAATTTCGAACCTAAAAATCAATATATATTCTACTCTACACAGACTAAATCCTTTCCCTTCTCCTCCCTCCCATCATCCTAACCTTGTAACTTTTGAATAATTTAAATACTTAAGTGAAAAAATTGTAAAATTTTTCTTTTACAAATAAAATTAAATCAAATAAAAAATAAAAAAATAAGAATGCCTCAAGGTGATAGAGTCACTAACCACCTGTAAACTTGCGAGAAAAAAAAACTAGCAAGAATTGATCGCTAATGAAAAACAAAAACAAAAAAATCGAAATATACCCGAACCGAAAAAAAATTATTATATTGGTACGATTATCTGCGTCGACAATATTATCTGTATTGTTATATTATAATTTTTTTCTCATGTTCGATAATATCCAAATAAAATACCTCCACCAAACATTTTATACGACAGTTTAATATCATTTACCATTCCAAATTTTTTTTTTTTCAAATGCCACTTTGTTTTAATTAATGTTTTGTTCTCTTCTTTTCCAGGTAAGTTCATCTCGACGCTGACAAGTTCAAATGGAAACGCTAGAACAACCACAAAAAAAAATACTAAAAAAATCTCCGGGAGCGAGGTTTGATCAACTTTTATTATATTTGCAACGTTACTTTTTTATTTTAATAAATATTACATCCAATCAAAAAATATCTTCATAATTAAAACAAATTTATGTTCATATCACTTTTAGACGACGGGTGAGGTCTTACAATGAAAAGATATGGAATACCTAATTAATACAAAATTCGATTTCAAATTAGTTGGGGAACGTAACGTCACCAATGTTAGGTAACGCCAAAATACCTAACCTATTTTTGAGTTTTTTTTTTTCTAGTTTTCCTTTAAGGGGAACGGCTGCGGTGCCTGTTTCATATAAAACTGAATTTTGGATTGGAGGCCAAAATACCCACCCAAACGGAATTATTTGTTTTTTTTTTAATTAAAGGTTTAGTAAATATCTAGTACGGGTGAGAAGTATTTTATTTATTTTTGTTTTACCTTATGAAATATCGGCCATTAAAGGAATTGATTTTTCACGATTTTAGAGGCATCTTTAACAATTATCTGCTTTGAAAATATAATGAAATAAGAAATTAATTTTATTTTTTAAATATTAAAATAAGCATTATGGTGGACTTTAAATGAAATTCAAAACGACCAATTTACGATGGAACACAAATTTATACAGAATTTAAAATATCGAGCCGTAAAAACTTTTTTTTTAAATATTTTATTTTTATATTTTTATTTGTGTAATCATACTTACATAGCAAATTTGATATATATTTTTAAAAAGTACGATAAACCCGCAAATAATTTTCTAAGCTGCCTCTAAAATTATGAAATTTTTTTTTTTTCATGGCACATACTTAAATTAAAACAAAATAAATAAAACACTTATCATCCGTACTAGATATTTACTAAACCTTTTATTAAAAAAATGGATCATTCCGTTTGGATGGGTATTTTGGCTTCCAATCCAAAATTCTATTTTGTATGAAACAGGCACCGCAGCCATTCCCTTTAAGTTTGAATTAAATGTTCATAAATGCTAAAGGTATTGCAGCGATGTACTTAAAATACCCAAAATATTGAAATCTCACAAGTAGATATCTAGATGCATTCAATAAAATTATATCGTATTTAGTTCTGGTAATGCCAAGAATGCTCTAACCATTTTATACTTCACTTTGTATAACAAATAAGGAATTTCTCATAATTCCCAGTTTGTTAAATACATTCTCTTTAAATTGTCGTTAATCTAAAATACAATGATCCCACTGAATTATTGTCGATGGCTATACTCCCGTGGATCTTTAGCATTCTTGGTGATGCCATTCTATTCCGAGGACCCTTGGGTTTTGCTTCCAGCAATCCTTCTATTCCAGTATTACTGATTTCAATTTAGCACTCAATTCATCCTTAATGTAAAAAGGCTCTATCTCCATAGATTATTTTAGTTGTTCATCAATTCATTACTGCTGCGTAGAGCCTGTATTTTCAACTCGAATTTCAGCAACCTACATATAATACGATCACAAAGAGCTAACTATCACATTTAATGTGAGAAGTTAATTGATCATAATTAGTTAAGTCAATAATGTCAGTTAAAAAATGTTATATTTTATAAATGACATAGTAAAGTAAATAAAGTTTTACGATATCCGTGTGTTTAAAAAGGACTAATTAATGGTGAAATTTGCCAATCATTGCGAAAAACAGTTTCGTTTTCACCGCATTTGCACAGCATATTAATATATTATTCATTCGGTTCTCACTTAAATTGACATCGGAGGTATTAAAACCATTTACAGTGTTGGCCGTCGGCTTGCGGCTCCGGCCGGCCCTGCCATCAATTATAACTATCATTCGGCGTTTTGTTGCGGGCATTTTCAATATTGTTTTCCCATTTGTTTATTTTCGCGCACTTTTTGCTGCGGCGGTGGCACCGCCCCTCTCTCCGCCCCCAGTCCTGTTCGATGGGCCCCACTTAGCGATGGTTCGTGCCGGAGAGCGAATTAAATCACCGAAAAAAGGAACATACTCGTATATGTCATCATCAAATTTTAGATTGGAGAGTTTTCTTTACTGGCTATATTTTTTTTAAGTTTAATTCGTAATTTAGGTCTAATTGACAGGGAATCGTTAATATTTAAATTATTTAGTAATGGTTCCAGTTTTGATCCCTGTGGGACTCCATAGAATAGATAAACTAATTGACTACTTAATGTTTTTACGTTGCTCAGGTATGATTTTTCAGTACTGAAATTATCACTCAAGAAGGAACCAACGTTACTTACTTTGATTTTTATCTAAAAGAGTATTATAATTCACAAGAAGGATTTTTCGTTCATCCCGTTTTTCTTTTTAGTTTCGCCCGCGCTCTTTTCCATAGACTTTGAATATTTGACAAAAATAGAAAACCAAAGTTTTATAATAATTCATAATGGAAATGACGTTGCGAAAAGAAAACATGCATGCGAAATAGGAAATGCTGCACTTATACCATGACGCCTCAATATTACAGATAACAGTTTTTCCTGCTTTAAAGTTAAGATTACTACAATGGTACTTACATATGCATTTTCATTAGTTTTCCATTCACTTTTAATACGTTTTCTTCATATACGCTTTTAATTAAAGCGATTAAAGCCCTATTTCAAACTATCAGCAGAAAAACGAATACTTTGCGAGTGTTTTTTCTGCTTTTCATTTCTCCTACCGCGTAACTATAAATCTTTTCTGTTAAACAATGAGCAATTCGTATTTTACATCCGGGCCGCAGCGCAATTTACAGTTTTCAATATATTCGGACATTTGCGAACAATGCGTCATAAATAAAAACAAATTTGGCGTCATCAATCACGAACGGCGATTCCCATCTTTTAATATCGCTGTCAAATGATCGCGCGTCAAATCATCCTTCATCGGTTTGTTCCTGGTCACGTGAGACTAAGCATCCCCCAACGGACATATTAAGTAATCTATAAAAAACATCACATATTATAATACCTAAAATAAATTAGTAATTAAAATTTGTACATTCCTTCCTACTTCGACTTTAAATTTTCAGAGAACACGACAACTTTACCCGTTCTGAAATATCGATTGCAAAGTTCAAATACTTTGAATCGTGTCATGACACTACATACATTTTGCAACAATTTAAACAAGAAAGTGTTCTATGAGATCCTCAAATTTTTATCATTCTATAGTTTGGTATGGGGAGTTTGTGTAGCTGCTTCTTCTCCTGTAATAAAATTAAATATATAAGGCAATGTTTTTAAAAAATATATTCATACATACGTATTGTTAAAAATTGTTAAATATATAAAGTTACATTTCTTTGTGATTTCAAACAAATAAATTCTCCTCTCCGCTGGTCTAGTGTAATGCATAAGACTCCCCTTTTATTTTAAACTGTAAAGAAGACATTACAAACATAAAGCAGGATTTTTAACGAACTAGTTTACCATCACGCCATTTCCACGCAGAATTTCTTTTTTTGACCTCTACAACTTTCTTGCTTTATTAATATTCATAAAGAGTCTTATACACACTCTTCTGTTATTGCGATTCACGTGTTTTATTCACTTTATCGCGCCATATCTTCCCTTCTGCTTCCTCTATCCACTCGCCATTTATTCTACTGACACTCATTTTTCCAAAATGTTGGAATTACATTATCACTCGGCTAGTTTTACTTGAATGACATTTTGTTGGTATTCATTGCATAATATATGCATCTTTGTACGACCATATTATTTTAGTACTCTGTGTACATAATCCAATGTAAAGAAACTGGACGATTTTCAATGACAGCATGCAATGAGTTTTACAGGGCATCTAATATGAACATCGCATAATCTAGTATTATTAAGTGTGGTACAGCGGGATAATCCGTCCACCGCTCCCGGGCAAAGTTTAGCTCACCATTAGACTAATTTGTAAATCAAAATTACTCCGATTACTTTTCTCCCAATTATAATGCCTCTATGCGTCGATCTCATCAGCGGCGAATACTGCTTCTATGCAAATTGGAAGCCGTATCGAATAGCTCAAACGCACTCAGAATAAATGTTGCAATAATTGATAATGATCGCAGCCGTGTCATATGGTTATACCCACCTCCCATTATCAACTCAATTTGTTAGGCGGGCATTGCAATACTGAAGTCGGCCATCAAAAGTGCATCAGTAAATTTATAATAGGTAGATCAATCAATTTACTGATAGGTACATAAAATTTATTTTCCGGTTTCTCGTTGAAATGGGTTGTTTGTGTCATATCTATCAGTACGCGCCGGTTCATTCACTTTCTCTGTTATCTTTTTGGTGCTCTTCATCCAGAGATCTATCTTTGCTGGTTCGATAATAAAATAATCTCGTGTCAGTAGTAGAGGTAGTTGTAAATGAATTGTTAATATGTATTTTTTTTATAATTTTTTTTTATTTTAGTATATAAAACAGTCAATATGTTCAAAACGTACATACATTTTTTTTGGTTAAGACAGGTTCTTGTTGAAATTTTTATAACACAGTGCAGTTGTTTAATATGCATTATGTATTACATGGTCTAGTTTCTGGATACTAAATACAATAAATCCAAACAGCACCCCCAAAGATGACAGACCTTGAGGAAAATTATTCACTTCTGGGCCCTTTGTGTAGTGTTAATATAACAAAATAAAAATAAAATAAGAAATGCGTATGTATATACATATGTTTCGATAAACAATAGAATTTAGAGTATTCTAACTCAGTTCGAAAAATAATAGGATTTAATAATCGTGTTAATTATCCACCACAAGAAATAATATATCTAATAACTATTGAATACCGCAAATGCAGCATAATCAACAAATTAGAAAGAAAAGTAATGTATCAGTGCTGATTGGGTATCAGAGTTATTGCGGTAAGTGATATGGTTTATACCGATGGCACTGTGTCTAAAACATGAAAGTCACGGGTTCAAAACCCGAACTTCGAAGCACGAAGCAGGTTCTTACACATATGTGTCACAATTTCAACCATCTTCTATCTAAGTCGCGCATCAATTTACAGACAATGATTTCACCTTTTTATGACGGAAGCAGGAATTTTTCATATATCGTTAGTTTATGCATAACACGTGAATGTCTGCCTTTCATATATTTAAATAAATCAATCTCTCCCTTCTTCTTCTAATTTCCTTCCCCTTCAAGAGATTATCTCAATTCACAGTAAACAATTGACCACAGAATCATACTATGTACCTAATTACGATATTTTTTGCACATTTATAAATAGACAGGTACCTAAACTGAAACCTTGTGGTAATCCAAAAAGCGGTGGCATTCAATCTATTGTTTCAATAGTCCGATTGATTCGGCACTTAAATTCCGCCGATATGTAAAATAAGCCTAATAGTTGAATAATGGTCCCACTCACTCCGCCGTGATTTTATTTGATGGCGGCGGTGGCCATTGGAACGGCAATAAATGCGTTCTGCGGCCCGCGCTAGAAATAAATGAATTATTTGTCACGGACTTGGTCGCGGATGGGATCGCCACTCCACAGCTGAAGGAATAGTATACATATTTGCTTTTGGGAAACAATCACCGGCTGGACCATATCCACTTATACCTATATCGCTTGTAACGCAAGCGTAAACTTCATCGGCAAGTGAAAAACGATGCTGATCGACAAGGAACTAATAGAATCATTCTTCATTAGCTCCGTTCTTGATTTTGAAGGGCGTGCGACGCACAACCAAGAAAAGTGCAAGCAATAGTTGAACATGAATCCAGATGGCGGGAAATGTTACGACGGTCACCATTGATATCGTTTGCCCTTTAACTTAAAAAAAAAATTGGTCGGGAAGGAGCACGGTGTGTGGACAAGGCTATTGATGCAATTGGTTGATTCATATTGTCGCTGTTCCGACTCAATCGCGTATCAACAAAAAAAGTTTTTTTCTCGGGAGATTGAGGTATTAATTTTAATTAAATAATTTTTGTTTTTAAATTGTTCATTTAATGTACTATTATTTTGTGGCGTCATTATTAACAAAAATAATTATACATTCTCTCTTCACAACACTGTTTAATATACATTTTAGTATACTATTAGGACCTCATTAAACTGCACACGGTGCAGTCACAGCCGTTGTGCGTATATGATGCATAAATGGGGCCTAAAGGATTCCTAACTTTGTGAATGTGAACATATTCAAACAACAGAACACATCGTAGAAGAATGTACCCTTTACCAGTTTTCCTATGGCATATCTGTGCTGAACCAAGTAGATCCCGATGCCTTCGACTGGCTGAATAACCTCAGCTTCCCACTATAACCTCCACCAACTCTCCTCCACCATTCGAATAAGAAGAAGAAGAAATATACTATTTATACTGATGAGGGAAGGTTCGCTTCCGAAACATGTTTATATTTATATATTAAACAGACGTGTGCAAAAAGAATTTCTGATTAACTTTATTAAAAAGTATTTTGTTTAAACAACTATTTAACAATTAAATATCTAAATGTTTCGAATGTTTCCCAAGTTTCCTCGTTTTTCAGAATTCATTATATCTTAACGAGGGAACCGTTGGTTTCGAAACATGCAGATATTTATTTATTAATGGTGGTTTAAACAAAACGTTTAAAAAAAATAAAGTTTAATTGATACCTAAATATGTAATGCATTAATATTTTTTTTTTAAATTGCTTAAAAATATTAGAAATATGAAAAATAAACAGTTTCTTTCATCTTCTGAGATGATTTTTTTTTCAGATACGGTATTTAAAATTTCTTTATTAATATACACATATCAACATGTTTCGAAAGCGAAGCTTTCCACATCAGGAATATACAGAATACTAAAAAATAATAATGTCACGTATAGACAAATGATAAACATAAATAAAAAAATATTAAAGTAGTTAATTAAGTAATGAAAAAAAAGAAATTAAAACATTAAATAAAAAAAATATGTTGGAAATCAAAAAAAAATGTTATTAATTATGGAAACAAATTCAAGAGAAAGCTATTTAATAAAAATGATCTTTAATTACATTTAATTGACTATTAACACTTTTTCTAATTTCTGAAATTTCAAATTTGTCTAATTGTAAACCGGTTGTATTTGTATGTAAAATTTCTAAACCTTTATATCAAAATAATTATTTGTTTCCAAAACGTGATTGGCATATTCAGAATAATAATTATTATTTAAACACTTTAGGTGTCCCTTAACTCTGATATTAAAATTTCTTGAAGTGTTTCGTATGTAAAAAAAGTTTCAATTGTTACAAATTAATTTATATATCCCCGATTCATTCAAATCTCCCACTTATTAAACAACCCCCTTATAATAATGATTGAGAACATTGAGTAGATTTTAAGTGAGGCTTATACGAGTAGCTCTACCCTGAGCTGAAGGCATCACCTTCGACCTGAAAAGGTGATGGCGCCCTTAAACAAGCCTTCAGCGTCATAAAATCTAAATCTCACTCTTTTTCTATCTACCACTAGGCTCTCTAACCTAAACGCCATTTTCATATCTATCATTGGCGCCCAACGTGGGGCTAGAATTTAATTTATTTAAGTACTTAAATAATACTTTTGTTATGGAAATAATGATTCAATATGAATAAATATTTTTTCATAACAGTTATTTATTATTTGGGTCACTTCTAAGATGGCACGGGGTAATTACTATAATTAAGAATGATTATGAAGATATTTTTTTAATTGATCAATGTAAAGTTCGAATAACAACTTTTTCCTACTTCTTACTTGAAGAGGTGTGCTGTTATTCATTTCGCGATTTCATAAACAAAATATATAAGGTTTGTGTTAAACATAAATCGAAATACGATTTTTTGTATGGATGGAGATAATTTATTCATGTCGAAGACTACTCTCTTAATATTTTGTGAGTTTTCGATGTAAAACTTCGGGATTTAAAAAAACGTTTTTGATTGTGGGAAAGCCATTACACGCCGCTGAGGGGTTTCTTATTTTATTAGTTTTTTTTTAAAATATCATTTTTTTTTAATTTAGCAAATTTGTGCTTAGTTTCTTATGTTAGTAGGCACTGCTTTATTTCAGTTGGTAAAATAATAATGTTTGTCATTTCTTGTTGATTTTTTTTCTGCAGCCCAGGGTAAGTGAAGGAAACATAATGAATCTGTTTATAATATATAAAGTCACTCACAGGAACAGGGCAATAGAATTTTAATGAAAATCATCATTCCATAACGAAACAAAATAAAAAATAAACTTGCGCAAAACAATAACTTTATTACCACAACAAATAATAATAAAAATAATATTTGTAACTCTGAGAAGGCAACAGTGAGACTTTTATCAAATTTATTGTTTTGTAACATAACAGTATTATATAGCCGATGGAAAAGCGATTACATTTAAATATTCACTCACCTGCCAGATGTGAATGAATTAAATGTTCATATCGGCTAGACTGGTAGTTTAAATCCGTGTTGAAATATTTATTCCGGCCAAATGACGGCGGTAATCGTGTGCTATTTATAATTAACGGAAATTTTAATAAAGATATTAATTAGTCCAGTCAATTACGCTCATGAATATTAGCGGGTGTCAGTGATTTTTGTTAATCCGTGTGAATTCTGCGGGGGGCGATAGTTCCTGGTCAACCGATAGCTGCTCTCTCACCCCCCCTCACCGCCCCAAGCCACAGACTACTCTTTTTGCCACCGGCAAATGTCAATTAAATTCACACATTTTGTTTCGGCGAAGCGATCGGGTATTCAATTTATTTATTTGACGGTTATTGCATTGTAAATGGTGTGATCATTCAAACACTAATCGGATGCGCTCATTCTCGCCTAATTAAAATACCGTTTGAAACGTCCCATATTATTTCTGCGACAAATGTATGTTATCAAAATGCTTTTTTTTTATTTTACACCCAGCTCACCTTTGACAGATATATTTACAAATATTGTGAGCAAAGAAGATAATTTTGGTGACTTGAAATTAGAATCGGTGTTAGAAGTATATTCAACAAAGTAACTTAATAAAGTAAATATATTGCTTAGTATTTTACACACAGCTCAAGTTTAATGAATTTTCGATTGCTCTGCGTTTATAAGATTAACTTTGTGACTTAAGATAACTTAACACCGAGAAATGGTGTTAATAATCTTTACTTTAAAAAGTAAACAAACCTCCACAACTCTTAAGAAATTTGATAATTCTGGCCTAATTAATCTAGGAACATTTAATATCATTTATCGTCAAATTTGTATACTTGTAATCTTACCACAACCCGTGTGTGATACATTTTGGATTGTTGGGTGTTTAGAAAATTACTACACAGCTTACACCGAGCAACGGTGTTATTTATTCATTAATTATATCGAACATTAATAGATTATACGCTTGGGAGTGAGAACAACCCGTTAGAGAACTCGGATAAAACGTATCTTAGTATTTATTACATAAGTAAATATGTAAAAGTATTTTTTTTTATGTGAGTACTGCAGACAAGTCCCTAATGCTTCCAACCGTCTGGAGGTAGTGAGACTATGGCATCACCAATTGGGGTAAGTTGTTAGGCTAAAGGTAGTGCTGAGGGGAAGAGCAGGGGGAAAAGAAAGGTGGGGAAGCAAATGGCTATTCAGATCTGATCACCAAACATGACTAAAGTCATTCCAAGCAAGGTTTCGATTCTGACTGGTGGCATTTCGCGTCGGCGACACTGAAAGTATCTAGCACTCTTGAACGTATCGCAAATATACCATATATTAATTTTAATTAATAATTCGTGGAATAACACAAATATTTGAATATGATAATAAAATGGCAATTTTCAAATATGCACTATTTATACCCAGTCTTGCATAACTACACACAGCCTACCTTTGGTCATAGGGGAAAGATATACGTTTACTTAGATACGTAAGTAGGTACGTCTCATTCGTAGGTATTCACAGAAAGTCATCATGAAAATTATACTTATAGTCCCTGTAAGAACTAGCACTGACGAAATCTTCAACAAACTTAACATTATGTGATTAAACAATTATTCTCTAAAACAGTACTTCATATTCATAAACACAAAAAAAAACAAGAAACAACAACAATCACACATATTGGAAATATGATTTCAGAGTCAAAAACATATACAACAAGGAACGACAAACACAATATTAGGACAAAAAAACTTTTTATAATACTCACAGTCATAAAAATCAAATTAAACATTGGATACGTTACACAGTGAGATCTGAAATAGAAAACACATTAACATTTTTTTTTTCATGAAGCACATCAATTTAATATAATGCAATTTCATATTTTGTAAATGAATTCCTCAGCACGGGAAATCCCAGTGAGGAAATTATTCTTTTTTTTTTGTTAAAAAAAAAAAGATAATGAAACATTAATATTATAGGTACAACTCTTGTATAGTTATTGTTCTATTGTTGTATATTTAGAAGGTACACCGATAATAATTGGTATTATTAAATATCTTTATTTAAGTAACTAAAGAATACCACACAACGCCTTTGCTGTGAATATGGATATCTGTATTATAAACACAATGCAATTCACCATATCTATGCCTATAAATGCTGCAATTATTTTAAAATAAACATATTGCATCAGTCTGAAAGCAGACTGATGCAAAGAACAGCAAAGTATGTACGGAAGAATTGATAATAATAAAATTTAGTATTTACTTATTGAAGCTTTACACTTTACTGTAATTTTAATTATTGAAAATATTATCTATGGACGGAGTTCGTGGTCGAGGGGTAAGGCTCTAGACTACGAATCCGAAGGTCGCGGGCTCAAATCCCGGACGAATGAAAATGGATGAATGCAGCAAACTGCATTAACGGAGGACTAAACGCGGTTGGTGCTAACAAAAAGGTGTCAAAGGAAGCGAAGCTAGCAGTCCACAATGGAGTCTTGATACCAACCCTAATGTATGACATGGAGTGAGACATGGAATTGTCAGAGGAAGGATGAAATTAGACTGAATGCTCTGGAAATGAGATCGCTGAGGCGAATGTGTGGTAAAACCATATATGATCACGTGACATTCGTACAGAATGCAAGGCTGATGTAAGCGTAATAAGCAAGGGATGCTTGAATGGTTTGGGCATGTAGAGTGAATAAACGATGAAAGGAGTGTAAGTAAAATATATGATGCGAATGTGAATGGAAGAAGAAGCCGGGGACGCTCGAGGAAGAAATGGCACGATCAAGTTAATCAAATACTTGAATCGGGCGATGCAAGAAGTCGGAGAATGTATGAATGTGAATGAAGCAAGAAGTGTATGCCAAGATCGAGTTGTTTGGCGGTCCGTCCTCTCTGCCTACCACTGGGGAGAAATGGCGTGATGGTTGGTTAGTTATAATTATTTTCAATGGTGAATAATATTTATAGATCAAATTAATAAGAAACACTTGTGTTAAACACTATTTAATATGTAAATATCAACATGTTTCGGAAGCGAAGCTTCCCTCATCAGGACGCAAAGTAATTTTCAATTTTACATCTATTGAATAAGTGAAAATATCTACTGAGTTTACATACAAACTGGACATAACTACAGCTTTATTGATTTGAGTTTTATTTAACTTCTTATATAAGATAAATTATATTGAAAATTGAAAAAAAAACTGACGACAAGCGCAATTTACTGAAGTAGGGCATCCGATATAAAATAATGAGTTCTTTTCTCTGAAATAGATCCGGGAATACAAAATTTCACAGAGAGTGATCTAATAATTTATTTATCGTTTCTAAAATAACTCGGCCACAATTGCTAATTCGTTCTAGAAACGAAAAATACCTTATTTCGTAACACACATCTCCATTAGAAGGCGAAATGCAATAAATAAATTTAAAAATAAAAGTCGCATATTTTGTTATTTTCATATTTAAACTACCCGGCCTTGCTCGAGATTTTTTTGTTGAATTTTTTTTTTAAGAAGTTTATGCAGTTGTAAATTCTTTTATTGTGACGACTATTACTGTCTCTAAACAACCGAACAAAGAAACATTCATTTGAACATTTTATTTCGTTCCATACATTTATTTTTTAAAAACATATCTAACGAATTAAGTTCTCAAGTAGGTACCTATTTGTGTTTTGCATTTTGACAATATTCTACCCAAATAAACCTTCTTCTTTTGAATATGTAATCTGTGGTATATCTATGGGCTAACCTCAATACAACATGGAGGGTTCAATGTTTTTCGTATTAATTTTAAAACGTTATAGCAACACTTTAACACATCGGATTTCATTCAAACTACTCTACTTTCAAAGAACAAACTGTGCTACTTTCAGAAACCGGTAAAGTAATGAGAAAGTCAAGAACAAACAGACAAACATTCAATTTTACCTATACGAGTATATATATATATATATATATATATATATATAGATGTGCAGTTAGGTAGTTATATGGGAGTTCTAAATTTTAAAATATGCCCTTGCGTTCCATTCTTTAATTAAAAGAAGAAAGATCACTTTTGCTTTGAAAACTTAGGGGGAGTCATATACAATACAATGTACATAGTTATGTAGACGATGAGAAAACCATGAAATACAAAGATGGTAATCGCAATAGGAAGGTAAGGCAATCGAAACTAGTCGACGTATTTACACAAAAATATAAGTGGATTGAAACAAAGTGCCTTTTCATTTCACTCAATAACAATATACGCGTACGTAGAATGTAAACATGTGTTACTATATATTGAACAAAACGTAATGTAATTTATAAAAATTATTATACTTAAATAAGAAAAATAATTAAAAACAAACCTCTTTAGAAACGACAATTTTTATAATATTGCTTATAGCGCCGACCATTTTGTTTAAAAAAATCTATAGTGATCACGTGAATAATTGTCCGAACACTTCAGAATATCAGCACATACTAAATATTACTATTGAGTTTAATTCATAAACTAACACTATATCACATATTATTAACAATTTAAATGTTTGTTAACTTTCTGCTTGTTGTCTGTGATTCTCATCAAACATGTTGATTTGGGTGTCCCAAAGGCCAAGTTACCAGGTCTTTTCGTAAAGTCACAGAAAAACTATTATGCAGCTTCTTTATTTTAAATTTACTCAATAAGGGTGGTAATACTTCTATGTACTATTATATGAATTATTTAATATTGAGACGTAAAATCATAAAGTGAATAAAATACTATACGTAATAATAATATTTCAAATGTATACCTTCGGAGAAGAGCGTGTAGTACTTTAATCGGAAATAAATAGAATCAAACAGAATAATTGATTCTCGTAGCAAATTTCAATAGTAATGTGACAGGCATGATAACGACATAAGTTGCTGGTGCACCCTAAGTTTGATCGCACAATAAATCCTGAAAAATACACTCGGCAGAGCTATGTATTATAGTTCGTCAAAACAGAGGGTGGTTGGGGGTATCGGATGGTTGGCGTTACACGGACTACCCCTATGGGTATAGTTCCGGGCAATATTCCGCAGTATGAACTGTTGAAAACCAACCTCAGACAGGAGTTGAAGTAGAAAAAATTGTCTTAATTTATTGTCCAATGTTATTCATGAAAATATTCCTGTTAACGGAATAATATGTTACATTAGAACCCAAGTTAACAATTCGCCCACAGCCGCATAATACCCCGAAATTTGATTTTTCCTGGAAGTATTTACTTTGTTATGGTATTTACATGACGGTTTATGCGTATTTTCTAAGAATCGTAAAATAACTTCAAAGCGAATTGGTCCATTTTCGAAATGCCGGCCTCCGCGCCGCTGATGTTGTCACAATCACCGTGGTTCTGTTACACTATGCCGAATTATTAGTTTCGACGCGCTCAACAAAGCAATTTTGCGGAAATTCTACAAACGCACGTCGACAGTTTCTCGAATTTGAGCAGGTAGGTCCAAAATCAACATTTTGGATAATCCAAAATCGAATGCCTTACCAAATCACCATGTGCAACCGTTTACTCCCATAAAGTTTTGGGTTTTAATATTATGTTTACGTACAAAAATATGTACAAAAGCACGCCTTTAATAGGTCCGTTGTAACTCGTTTCCATCTTTCTCGTATACCCTATCAATGGATCTCTCAGCTGAAGGAACATGCCAACAGCGTATTTTACTATTTGCAAACAGGTATTTATTTTAATAGAAAAAACATATTTTTTAAATCCAATTCACGTGTGTATTTTGACAAACACAAGCATTTAGGAGATTGTAAAAAATTGCTCATTTTTTATTTAATTTTACAAATGTCACAATAAAATATAATTTTTCCGCCAATCGTTGTTTAAAATTATTTGTATTATGTAATGGTAATGAAATGCACGGTCAGGAATGAGGATGAGCACCTCAAAAACGTAAGTTATAGTTACAGGAAGATACGAAACTCAGTGCAAAATCTTCACCAACCGGGCACAGTTGAAACAGGTTGACCAATTTAAATACCTCGGGGTTGTATTCTCAAGCGTTGGCAGGCAAGATGGAGAAATTGACCGCTGAATAGGTGCGGCAAGCGGTGTGCTGCATCCTTATTACAGCTCAGTGATAGTGAAAATAGACCTAACTATGGAAAAATAGTTGTCAGTGTATCGCCCCGCTTACTTATGGTCACCGCATCTGGATGATGAACGAGCAAACGCTTTCCAGGGTCCAAGCTGCCAAAATTAGATTATTTTAGAGAGTGGCAGGAGTTACAAAATGGCATAAAATAAGAAGCTCGACTATCGGAGATGAGCTAAACTTCTAACCACTGATACTCTTCATAAAAAATTTGCAACTGATGTGGATTGGACATGTATTAAGAATGCCAGAAAAGTCTGAGTGCTATTCCAGAGGAAAGATGTCCAGTGAGTAATCCGAGGCATAGTTGGTAGAAGCAACTCCAGAGTCTGTGCCGGGAGAGGCTGGGCCAGCAATCGACGGGGCCGATGAAGTTGCGCAGGCAGGGAAACATGGAGGTGCCTTGTCGATGCGATTGGTGTCTGATCCGAGTAGAACAAGAGGAAAAATAAGTATGTATGTGATGAAATTTGTTATCCAAAAAAAATTCTAAGTGACAAAGAACGAGGAATGCGTTGAGTGTTCCAGAATTATGTTTTACTGTTCTTCAAAAGATATTCGTCGGACTGTCTTACATGTCAATTAAAATGTCAACGATCGATGTAACATTTACCCGCCCTTGATTCAATGCAAAAAAAAACCACCACCTTTTCAGCGCGAAATGTTGCACCGCGCGCAAGGGATCACCCCTCAAATATTCAGTGATTATTTGTCGCCACATTTCCTGTTTTCACAACTGTTCGATTAACAATTACTGCTTTATTGGCAAATCGGCGCTCGCTGAATCCGCGGTCAAATTTGTGCCCAGGCGAGGGATGGTATCGCTTTTGGAATTATATTTCGATCAAATGCAAATATGGAGCCGTACGAGGCATACACTCAAACAGTATACAAACACACACGTAGAACATAGTACTCTCACATATTCGCACACAAACGTAATAGGTATATGGGTCTATAGAACTTATAGGCGGGCTTCCACATAAACTTATGATGGGTCGAATCCTACCCAGCTTCAGCGTAGGTACCCTTTTTCACTGCAATTTTTTGAATTTGTAATTTAAAGTGACCGCCGACTGTAATGGAATATTGAGATGGACCCACCTCTCCGGTTGCGCCACTCCTCCCACTCCTACCCTCCCTTCCACTATTCTGTATTCTCCATTGTTTAGGTATTCTTTCACAATAATTAGTTAACGGAAGCTGACAAAAAAATTAATAAGCGTTATTTTTATACGTGAAAGATTACATACACATCCTGAGCAAGGCCGGGTACAACTAGTAAAAAATAAAAATCAAACTTATTTCTCACCAATAGTTAATAATAAGCTATTTAGTTCTATAATTTCTTCAAATGCTTGGTAACTTTGTGGCATCATTATTAATTATATAAATTGAAAATACACTTTGTAAATATTATTATATTCAGTATTAGTATTATTATTATTCTTAGTATTCATTTATTCCTGAAGATGATAGCATTGCTATCGAAACATGTAGAAATATTTATATATTTTAAGTAAAGTGGTATATACAAAGTGTATTTTCAATTTATATATTTAGTTCTATAATTAAAAGTGCAAAAGTGCATTTTATCAGAATAAAAGCAAGCAAAATAAATCATTTTAAAACAATGATGATTTATTTGCAATGCAACGTAGAAAAAAAAACTTTTCAAAATATATTGTTTTTACATAAATGAATTTTACATTAGTTCTTCACAAAAAAATACCTATTTAAGAATATTATTATTAAAATATCTTTTTTAAAAAAATAATATCCGTTTCTCCATAAATTTCCATCGTTCAATAAGAAAACATATTTTTGAAAAAAAAAAGTCAGGGAAACCAAGTGGTGACTACCAGTACACTGTAATCATAACTCGTTTTCAGGGACTAATACACATTAGTTCTTGTAATAAAGTTTTTTTTAATCCTCATCGTGTTACCTCCATAATCGTAATAAACAACGCTTCAGACAGAATTCCTGGAATTAAAGGCAACTTGTTTTTCTTTAACGGTTTACCATCGCGTCAACTGATTATACAATAAATGCCTTCCCAAGCAATCCTATCTAAATAAACTCAACAAGTTAACTTTATTTTAGTAATTAATTATTTTAATTAATTTACAGAAACTTTTATGTTTACGAAATTGAAGTTCATCGAAGAAAGCTATCACTTAACGGCTTGACATCATAATTTAAATGAAAGAAAAAATGTTTTTATGTGTTGGTTCCTGATGAAGGTTGAGTTCAATCGAAACCGGTCGATATTGCATAAATATAAATAAAATAAAGTGGTTTAAAAAAAAAAAAAAATCATTTAAAAAATTTAAGTTCTTTGTGTCTCCTATGTACAAGCATAGTTAGGAGTTAAGGCGTGTCAGAATTTTGCCTGCCTAAAACAGTGTTCCAAACTGTGAGATTTTTTGTGAAAATTCGACACCGTTAATTCTTTTCTGCAACACAAAGAAAATATGGTCAAAAAAATGAAAAACGGTGTGCAACCGATACTGGCTTTCCGCCCATTCCGTTCTAAGGTTCAAAACCCCAGCATCCCCCCCCCCCCCCTCCCTCATCCCCCTGGCACTCACCGCTGTACTCGATTCGGGGATATTTGATCCGGGGCCTTTGCGTATCGCTTTAATTACTTTCATAGAGTAGCTTTTATGACACTGTACATTTTCATAACGAAGCTCCAGTCCTTGGTCAATCACTGTGCATTGCGAGTCGATCAGGCGGACTCGATTGGAGCCGCGGAGGATTATAGACCATCGCTGGATCACGTATTAAAACCACCTCTGCGCGAACCAGCGCGGCCGCGGCGTGGACCATAATCGACCTATCTATTTCGAAGTGTTTGATTATTTTGAGGATTGACACATGTCAATCATTTGATATAGTAGACATAAATTTAATTCGAATTAAACTTAGTTTATTCTAAGTTACTTTAATGCAATTTTAAGCATTGTGTTACTGCAAGCAGTGGCGTGCAATCCATAAAGGCTGATAGCTGGGCCTACCTTCAAAATAACTCAGGACCATTTTATAATGACGTATCGCGCGAGATTTAAAAAAAAAACGAGAATGTATAGGTAACCATCTTTGGTCGCATTTGTCAACCTGGCTAAAACCATCAATAGAAGATAATATTAAATACGTTATTTTTCATGGCCACCAAAATATGCAATGTAATGCAATCACAAATCAAAAAGGCTGCAGCCTACTACTTGGTCATACAGCAATGCATGCCACTGACTTCAAGTAATGAGCACAATCAACTAGTCCACTTCTTAAGAATCAGAACACTTGAACATAACTTTATCCAACCAAAAACGCATTCCACCCAACAAGTAAAGCGTTTAATCTCAGTAAAATGTAAGCATTTTAAAGATGTTTTCAAATTTATTTACCAAAAAGGAGCATAATCATAATAGCGAACTATGGACTAGATATACACAAGGCGTCATGGACACACTCCGAGTGCAATATAACCACGCTTACAGGGCGCTGTTCGGCCTCCCTTGGAGATGCAGCGCCTCGCAGATGTTCGCAGAGGGAAGGGTGCATGGGTTCGCCGCTTTGATGCGCCACAGAATAGCCGGGACGAGTCAGCGCTACCGGAGATCGGAAAACACTCTTGTCCAGGCCGTCGTCCAGTGGCATGGCGCGCCCCTACATCGTAGATGGAGAATTTCCCTCAGGCCATTGTACCATAAGTGTTAAATATGTTATTTTAATTTAATTTATTTTTTATTTATGTTTTTATATTATATTTCTACAGTGTGTAATTTTTTATTCTTAAAATGTATTCTTTATATATGGCAGACAGAGTAATGCACTCACCGCTTTGTTCTGCTGAAATAAAACATTATTATTATTATTATTATAATGATTTAAGTTTCAGTATACCTACTTGATCAATTCGCGTCATAAGTATTTTTATGATAAGTTTAACCTCAGTATTAAATTCTATCTTTATAAAGCTTTGTTGAAGTAATTTTTATTAAAGCTATGTAATTAAGTAATAACATTATTTCAAAAACTAAATGCTGTTTACCCCTTTTTTATTACGAAATTTATAAGATAGTTAAGAATAAGCGAAATATATTTATCAATGAATATTTATCTATCGTACTGTAAGGGACCGATAAAGAATTCAAAAAAATATACATATTTTAAACGTTGAACTCACCTTCCGGGAACTTAAACTGGCGTCGTTGTTTATTTAACGAAGAAATTACCGTCGTCGCTTTTTGTAGAGTACAACATAGCCATTGTCGCTTTCAGTGATGTCCGTATACGAGCGAAATGCGAAATTCAATAGTTTTTTTACACGTTTCGGAAATGGTTATTTTAACTGTCCACCGCCAGCTCAAATATTACCACTATACATATTGGTTTGAATCGTTTTACAAAAGAGTACTAATAGTACTGATGCCTTGGTTTATTATAAAAGAAACCAGAAAGGAATATTTAAAAAAAAAACTACCCACAAGAAAGGTATCCCAAAAAACACTACAATTACTACATTCATAGATCGTAAGAACCACATTAAGTTAAGCAACGTAAAATCCAATAGTTGGTAAATTATAATAATAAATTTGTAAATGTACAAACAACTCAAATAAAACAACAAAAACGTGCCCAGTGTGTTTTAAAAATGAGCCTATGTAAAATTAAATAATGTATATTAAAATCAATTAAATATTATGTATTAATGCCATGTCCAAGTTACCATACCATATTATATGGAAAAGATAACAACAACTTACTACAACATGCAAAACATAATTAATAAAATAAAAAAATTCATATGATGCGGTAACTTGGTGATGTGGCCAAAATAATAAAAATAATAAAACAATAACATTGTTTACATCACTTTTATTTAGTATATACTTTTGCCGACAGGGTTTCGCCACTATAGAATTTGCCAAACATCTCTTAGGAACAGACCACACATTCAATAAAAATACAGGCACTAGTTTACTGCATAAAAATGGAATAGGCATTATACTAGATAACTTAGAAGCGTTAGTAAAATAAGGAAAGCCAAAAACACTAATAGTTGACTCATTAACAATCAAATAAATTTAAATAAAAGCCCAATCCTTAAAATATTCCCATTAAACAAAGCAAACGCCATTCCCGGTCCGGTACCTGCTCCCCTCCCACCCTTGGTCCCTCACTCGCCTGTTTTTATCAGTCTACAACACGTGTGTATCTTAGTTCATAGTTTAATATTATAGTGCCCTGAAAAAACTACGGTAGGGGCGCAACCCGGTCGGCAAAAGTATATAACAAATAAAAGTTATGTAAACAAAGTTATTTTTTAAATCATAATTAATTTGTTTGTTGGCGGTAAAAAGCTTTATTTAGTCTTTATTATTCAAAAACCTACATTGAAAATTGTTTGTAAATTCTATATGTTATCTAAGAGTAGGATCGTATGAACGAGTGAAAACTACTAACAGTATTACATTGTTATAATTAATTAACAAACAAATATACATGAATCATAAAGCTTAATGATATATCGCATTTTAAACGTCTCTGCGAGCAACTGCAGACAACCTGCGTTGTATGTTTTATGCCATTATTTGCATCTTGCTTTCTTTGTTAACTTATCGTTAGTTTAATAAGACCCATTGCTATTATAGTATAAGCATGGCTAAGATTGTGGCTTCTTATTTGCACTTCTGCATAATGTTTACTGTCTATAAGATAACAATAAGCAATTATTAATTGTGTATCTAGATAAACCTTCAGTGCGCTGTTTAATTCCTCCTCAGCACACAACATTCCCACAATGCGAGGGGCCTTAAGTAACGCGAAACGAAACATAAGATTGTTCAATTTCGCTAAAAAGGTATTGAGAATTATGATAGATTTTACTTGAATATCTTAGATAATTGATCATGCGACGATAGTGATTCTCCTACACGATAAAAAATATTTTGACACATATTAAAGTACATTTTGAAACAATATATAAAAATGCAAAAAAATATTTGAAAAAAATATATATAAAAAAAAAGAAAAACTCTCAAAATAGCGAAGTCCGTGTGTGGGTATTTTTTTTATCATTTGTATGGTTTTAATAAAAGTTTTAAATTTAAATATATAATTAAGATATTCATTTTCTTTATAAAATAAATCATTAAAGAGAAAATGTGAATAATATAAAATATGGTATTTAAAAATACATTCTTACAGTTCCATAGTTTGATACATCTAAATTTGCGATTTTCGATTTCAATCATGAGCTATGACGCTTTGAACTATCTTCTAAGGAACTAGCGTCATTGATCCCTCCGGCACCGGTGCACAGTCGGGAAACACGCCAAACATTTGTATACATTTGACATTTATCGCATGAGAACGGTTCGTTTCTACGACTCGTTTTGGTGTTCAACAACTCGGCTGTGAAATGATTTACCGGCCTCTGTGTTTTCTACCTCCTAAAACAGGGTCACTCCTTCCTATCCTCTACAAGACCCTCCACACAGGGTCACTAAAGATGACGTGGGCCTTGAAGGAAATTATTTCCCTCAAGGCTTCCTGTATGTATCTGTAGATATTTAAAAAAAAAAATTCTTTTTACCGGAGAGTAGAAACTCATTCATTCGTTATCGTATTTTTATTCGTTATACATAGTGCTGTAAGATAATTTATTTAAAAAAAGCCTTTATTTATAAACATACTTATCAAAGAATTGAAAAGAAATCGGTTCATATTTTATTACATTATACATAGTTGTGATCGCAATCGTCAAAATAATCATAATTGAGTAACTACCTACAGGCTAACTGAAAAGAAAATAAACATCGAATTCACATTGGATGTTTTTAAATAAACAACTATTAGGACCAGATAATCTCAACAAAATTTTCAATTGAACATAAAGTAGGATACAAAATACGACAAAACGTTTCAATCTCAGGTAAGGGGATCGGAAATTCTGAGCCGATTCAGAAATCCGGATTTTCTGATTTCTTCCATCTCAAAATACGGATTTAATAACGAATAAAATCATCCCAAAATTTAAAACTTCAATAGTAAAAATAAAATACGATATATTTTTCGTCAGATATATAATAACATATTTCGAGGATTCCCCATCAAAATAAAAAGACTTCCCACTTATCAAGCACTTGCGCTGGGCATCATCGTATCCATATACGGTTAGTTTCCAATAAAACAATATTTTGTTCTATTTCTAATTCACATTCTTTTTCATTTTTATATGTATATTCTTAGGTTTCTTTTTTTCTGACTTTAAACTTATAATAATAAATAATAATAATTTAATAATTGGATTACTTCTATAGCGCCGTTTTCATGGGAAAATAACCTCAAGGGCGCTTTAAACATACAATATAAGCATAAATAAGTACACCTCTTTGTATAATTTCTTCAAAAGATTGATATTCACTTTGTGGTGTCATTATTAATAAATTATTTTTTTAAATACTTTTGTATTCACCACCTGTTATTATTAATATTAATATCAAAATAAATTCAAGAGATAGCAATTTAAAAAATATATATTTCATTATTTATTAAAGTTAATTCACTATTAACGCTTTTTCTGATTTCTAAAATTTCTATTTGTCTAATGTAAACGGGTTATATTTGTTTGAATTTTGTAATATTTTTATCTATTTGTATAAACTATATCTTTGTACTAAATAAAAGAAAAAGATTAATTTTAAAAAGTGCTTGTCTTCGTGTTAAATATTGCATGCCTGTTAGCATCTTGAGCACGTTCCTTTTATAGAACATTACGCTAGAAAAAAAATTAAAAAATAATACGGATTATCCCAATTTTCTTTTTAAGAATCCGGATTCTGATTCTTCTTTGAACAATTTGAAAATCTGGATTTTTTAAATTCCGGAATTCAATCACTAACAGTAGGTGTCTTACAGAGAACTGGCCATACAAATAGTGAGATCGTAAGGACGACTACAGGAAGCGATCTCAATTGAATAGTTTTTCGCAGAAATCGAGTCGCAAAGGTATCTGTTTAATTGCAGCCTCAGTCAAATAATGTATCAAAAACATGCGTTTGCACACTGCGGCGAGACTCGACGTTTCCGTAATGCATTCCGCTAGGCTTTATTACATATTAATGATGCCGCTAAGGGTAAAGCATTAGCGATGCATTATCACAAACTAAAGCGTTAAATATCACAGGATTCGAAAATTGGTTCCGCAATACGCTGATTATAATCAGCTTTTAATCTGTTTTTTTTTTTCGACAGTATTTCTTTCTGGATCACGCATGCCTTCATTTTAATTACTTTAACGACTTTCACGGTACCTTTCAATTATTGTTGTAATCGCGCACTTATAAACTTATATTTTAGAAATTAATTTGTCACAGTTTTTAATGAAAAATCGAAACCTGCATTTATTTTATTTCCTACCTAGTGAAAATAATCTACATTCCGCCATTAATTCATTCGTAACGAACAAACGCTTTTGTTCGATCGTATTTAAATTTCGTTATAAACATCTTAAAACAATAATAATTAAACTATAAAGTGTGTTTTAAAGTAATTTCGATTGAAATGAAAACTAGCTCAAATAAAATGCGGGCACCGATCGAATGATTTTCTTATCAAATACATAAATAAGCACGTCGATATTTCGAAATATAACTTTATTACCGTTCTCGTTGTAATCAACTTATCGCTTCATGAATTTAACATAATTAAAATTTATTGGAACAAAGGCTCGTATTTATGCATATTCAGTAACTGTTATTTTTAATCGCTATATTCCTCTGAACTGATTTATTTTAATCGAACATTTTCTGTTATTGGAGTTTATTGCTTGTATGTTATGACTGGGTGGTGCAGTCCTTAGCTTATTTGGCATTGACATTAAAGGTTGCGAGTTCAATTCCCGCCACAGAATGTATATTTATAGTACTGCCGCTCTATGATATATGACTGTATGTATATCGATAAATCTTAATACTTCCTTGATCCTGCAACTCCTTGAGGATATATACGAGTAGATGGAGTTCATGGAATTGTTGAACATTTTCAGTTTAGGAAACGGAACAGGGCAGATTTAAAAAAGAAAATCACAATTGCTTTAATAATTGAACATCTTAGATATAAAAAAAATACTCTGACAGCCTCCCGTTGAAAATGAATTTCAATATACCCTTAAGTTCAATTAAACTATAGAAGCTTATTGTAAAGTCAAATATCGACGGTTAAGAACGACAAGTGGCAAACTGACATTTTTACTGCGTAAAATAAACTGTCCATTTTTACCAATATGGTAAAAATGGTAAAAATACCAATATGGTAAAAATGGTCATTTTATTTTTTTACCAATATGGTAAAAATGGTCAGTTTATTTTTTTACTGGTTTTTGTTATTACCGCACAAGAATCCCAACCGTCTGGAGGCAGTGAGATTATGGTATCCCCAATTAGGCTATATTGTAAGGCTGAAGGTATCAGGGAGGGGAAGGAGATGAGATGATGAAGGTGGGAAAGTACTTGGCTATTTCAAAAATTTAGTATGTGAAAGTAAGAATTTCAAGCAACGTCTCGATTCTGAATTGTGGTATTTCGCCAGGACGATACTGAAAGAATAGCAAATATGCTACATATTATTTTAAATGAATACATTGAGAAATAACTCAAACTAATCAAACAAAATTTACTTGCACACACCGGGATTTGAACCCACAACCTCCGGATTCGTAGCTGGGGATATTAACCACTCAACCACGGAGGCCGTCATAATTCCGTGATAATTTGAATATTTGATTTTATATGAACATTTTAATATTTTTTACTAACTGCAAAACGTTATAATTGTACGCTATAGTTTAAAAAAAATTATGTTCAAAAAAAAACTGTGTAGGGATAAATATTTTTTTCCTACGTTTCATTTCACTCGTTACTGCAGACACTGCATAGAAAAGTCAAGTTTGCTAAAGTAAGGTACGGTTCGCAAAGCAGTCCATTGTGGGACTTTTCTGCGCAGTGTCTCCAGTAGCGAGCGAAAAGTTCGTTCCTCACCGCACCGTCAGAGAGCAGCCTTAAACTCATTGTTGAGTGGAGTAAAAAAAATCTTGATATATCTATATATCTTGAACGGTGTAATTAACCGACGATATTTGAACACAAAAACATTTTGCGAATCAAAATGAAATACTTAGTTTAATTAAAATGGAATACAATAAAGTTTTGGATGCAAATAAACTATTAAAGTATAAAGTCATTAGTTAACTTATAGGCCATGTATCTGGTGATTTATTTCACCACAAAATCAGTAAACTATTTTCAAAATTTGAAATGCCATCTTTTACTAAGTTTAAAAATAAAAACAGTTTTTTTTTTTAAATGCGGATTACAAATATTTGGCTACGTTTATTTACAAAAATGCGACGACAAATTATTAAACATACTTTTCTCCACTTTAAAAATCATATTCGTATTTTAAATATTTTGTAAAACATACAATGGAACGGTCAGAAAAAAGTAATATTTCTGATTGGATTTTGATAAATGCTAAGCCTATGTAAATTTACAAAATATTTTTCTATTTAAAAACATTATGTTTATCGTATTGCGTAATAATACTATCATTATTTCGAATTAATAAATAATAACTCTCCGACGTCCCTCTCCCCGGTAATGAAGATTTTTAACCACAATGTACATTTGTTACTTAATTTTATAACTATGGTACCGGTTTCGACACATCCGTGTCATTCACTAGCAATCTTAAAACAGATGTGTCGAAACCGGTAGCGCAGTAATAAAATTAAGTAACAAATGTACATAGTGGATAAAATCCTACATTATAAAATGTCTAGAAATTGCTACATAGTTAATGCCCAAGAAAAAAAAATGGAATAGTGTAAAACTAAATATTAAAGTACAAAGTCCTTAGTCAGCTCTTCAACCGTATAAATGGTCACTGATTTCACCGTTAAATCAGTAAAAAATTATAAAATGCTATCTCTAACTCTATGTTCAAATGGAACATGTCAAAATTAATACTTAGTTTATAATGGAGTACCGAAAACCAAAAGCACTATATATATGGTATGTACTACTGTATATTAAATGGAATACATTAAAGTAAATGACATATTAAAGTATAAAGTCCTTAGTCAGCTCTTCAACCGTATAAATGGTCACTGATTTCACCGCTAAAACAGTTAACTATTAAAGGGAAATGCAAAATGAAATCAGCGCATAACGCGTTGTATGGCAGCATCGGTGTCGCTGGTAATCTCGTCGCGTGTCAACTGGCCGTCGCTCGCCCGTGGCGCCGCGGATAGTTTTAAAATTGAAATCATTTAATAAAGTTGTATCACTCGTCATCCGCTAAACGACTGCATCATTCAAATTTATTGGCGCACGGTTTAGGGTGTGATGTTGAGTGTGACTTTTTCCCGGCGTGTATACACGCGGTCGGCGGTGCATTAACACGGTGCCGCCACCTGCACGCGTGTGAGTCGTACTCTGTCAGAGCAATGCCGACGTACTCGATGTACTCATGGATAAAAAGCCCGCACAGTGAGATAACTCATACAAATTTGCTTTTATTTGATTCATGTAACATTATTGAATAATTACATAGATTTTTAAGCAATTCGTTTATTCTTTGTTATTATTGGTTCAAAAATACTTAGAAATGTCTGTTACGTTCCCTACGATCCGTTTTCTAAAGAGAACACGACAGGGAAATTGACAGCTTGAACGAAATTTTCGTAGCTTTTTCAATTAATATGTCGAAGGTCAACGTAACTGTTTTAACATCATCACGACCTACGGAACTTTGAAGTAGGCACTATTAACAACTGAAGAAAAAAGACCGAATAACGTATTGATATTTGAATTACTTCTATAGCGCTGCTTTCGAGGGGAAATCATATCGAGGTACACTTTCAATTTATGTTTTATCAATATCATCCAATCTATATTCCGCGCGAAACCGGATAGCAAAGCTAATAATATTAATATCAAAATCAAAAGTACACCCCTATCCAGTTTTCCATAATAATGTTTGGTACAATACGGAAATGTATTGAAAATTCTTTAAAAATAATATGAATTTATCGGCAGTTTGTTGAGTTAGTTGGGTTTGGCGGTGGCAGAGTGCGACGGCCGCAGTACATCTGTTGATCGCTGATCGTTCGTGGGCGCCGAGTGGAAACACCGGCGCTAAACGCTGCTTTTCATCTCGCATAATGCTATTAAAAACGTGTGATGTATCACTTTTTGTATGCTGGCTGAAATCGCTGCGATTTATATAATGCAATCTATTATTATTTCGAACGTGAGCATTATTAGCAAATATTGTTTTATAATTAAATTTCTACGTTTTATCATAAATGTTACTCTTCAGCTATGTCAGAGTATCGATACTCTTCTTTCAAAATCCATTTTTTTTATTCAACAAATAAGTAATTTAAAATTAGCGTGTAATAGAATCATTCGGACTGCTTTCTCACTGCTATGGTGACGATCAGGGTGTCTTCGAACGAACAAAGATTAAATCCATCCAAACAGGCGTTAAACTCATAGGTGTGCATATACTCGTAGTAGCAGATCTTTCACTCAAATTCCAGATTAACAAGAGAGTAAGTACAGGTTTCTTTCACCTACGTAAAATCAAATCAATAAGGAGAAATATTCCAGATAATGGCACAAAAATGTTAGTAAATTCTTACTTTGTGTCACGACTTGAGTAGTACAACGGCATATATAATAATAATAATAATAATAATAAATGTTTATTCCGGTATGTGGGGAGGTTAGTGCAGTCCCACACATACCATATAAAATATACATGCAATAGTTATAAAAAGCATACAAAATATGTACAAGAGTTTAAAAAAAAAAAAGAAGTAAAATAATTATAAGACAGTAGTATAAGGTGATACATCACACATAAAACAAAAATTAAAATAAAATAAAAATATATATAAATAAAAAAATAAGAATTTAACTAAATAAGATTAAAATAAATCCTTTAAGGTGTTGCGGCTTTTATATATGCAAGTCTCCCTAAAATATACACTGACAGACTTCGGTCAGTTTTCATTGCTGCAGCAAAGCTGATAACTGGTGTTTCCAAATACTCCCACATGTCTCAACGTCTGCGGAACCTTCGACAACACTTTGGAATGAAATACCACTATTTATTTGAAGGTCGACATCGCTGCAGTGCTTCAAGAAGTTCTGCAACGAATGGTTGTTGACTGCACAGTCAGACGCACAAAATCATTGATAAATAATGAAATTGATACTTGTGTTAGTGATTTCGTAAAAAATGAACTGTAATTTTTTAAATTATTTTTTGTTTGTTTGAATTTGAATGTAATTTTAACTTCATATAATTTATACAGCCATTGCGTAAAACCAACTGCACTCCAGGTTCCGGAATGTATAACTTAGCAATGACCTTTTTTTCAATTATTAAAACTATGTAATATTATTATTTTTAATATGTTAAATAACAATAGTGTTTATTATTGTTATTATTTCGATTATTTGAACGGTAGAATAAAATTAGTTTAATAGTTTTTTTAGGTAGATTCCCATCGTCATGGGTCAATAATGTTACTTTAGAAGTTCGACGTATTAATTCACATCTTCCCTGACGATAGACACTCCAAAACTGTCTGAATCTTTCATTCAAAAAGGATGAAAAGTGCAACTATATCAAGAGTCAGACAACGTGGAAGTTATTTACGTTATTATTAAAGCCGTACTTTAGCCTTTATATGTCTTTGGTCGGTGCATACAATGTTTGGTTAAGTCCACCGGTGGAGAGGGCGATTCGCGAGATAAAAATGTAACAAGCCCTTGGATGTGTAGGAAGGCGGCACGGATGGATTAATCTATAATTCACACGCGTAAGGCGCAAGGATGAGACCTCCTGCGCAAAATTTGAATAATTGAATACATGAATCCCTGATGGCTCGCCCCCTCTCAATTATTCCTGATGGTACCCCCACCCCTCCCCCCTAACGAAGGCCCTGCATTCGATAAGTATTCCCAATGTGGCAACATGTCTCACCTACAAACTTCCCAAATCCCCTCAAAGTTCGACATCATCCACAGTCCGATTTACAATCATCACACCAACAAAATTTAAATTAAATTAAACGATAACCATAAGCGGTGGTAGATTATTACAAATACGTAAAAAATATTTACACAGTACACCCAGCTTCTGACATTTTCCTTACATTGAGATAGCAACATGCTACTAACGCCTTTAGCCGCCCGCGTTGTACGAATTGTTTTTTCCACACATTTGAATACATTTTCTGTGAATTATATTCGCAATAAATTATAGAAAGAAATATTAGGTAACCTACACATGACATTACCCCTTTTTTGCTCATAAGTGGGAAAATATTAAAGAGACTATTATGTCTGTACTTGCGGAGAGCGGCGATGCTTATTACTGTACTAATTGGGTAAATTATTGCGTTTTAATAATTGAAAGATAATATCAATAAATCTCAATGCTATATGAAACAGAAAAAGATTCAAAATAAAAAAAAGTAACGGTTGCCACTGGAATACGAATACTGATCCTCTGTCTTATCGGAACAAAATTCTGAGGCCTGACTATTTTCCGTCATTTTTATCGATGTCGTATCTCAATTTAACAATTATTGATATTATCCTCAATTAATTCTCTTTAGCTTTTCTTAATTCTGTGTCTTTTTCTGTTTCACATTTCATTGAGATTTGTTAATATTATCTTCTCCAATGATTAAATATTACAAATGGGGTTTATAAGTGTCAATATGTTACTCCAATAAATTGAATATTGTTTTTCAGTAGATTTGTGTTCCTATATATATATATATTCTTGTGGGGACATATAATAATATTAAAGTTATTACAACTGTTAACTATGTTCATCAACGGAATAGAAGACGTTGTGTTTATATTAAATTTAATATTAATAAGACACAGAGGTTTTTTTAAACACCAGAAAATGAGGTATCCGTGTGCTTAAACCCAGCTGAAAAAGAAGCACTAATTTATTTAATAACTCATGTAACAGCGTAATGTAATTTATTATAATGCGCGATATTTTATAGTAATTTCGAGCGGTTAAAATGCGCTCAGGCGGGCGCGGTATAAATCTACGACCGCGGCGGTAAGGAGTATGAAAATAAATTGCTTCATTTATACGCCCGGAATATAGAAATATGTATTTTCTCTTCACCTTCGGTAAAATACATTAAACATGAAAAATATACCCCAGTATGTTTTGGGCGAATGTAAATTCTACCCGGCCAACTCTGCGTAGCCTAAGATGCCGGGGTGACCCGCCAGAAAACCGCTCACTTTCACGCCAGGCATCTGGAAATGTAATAGTCTTACTCGCATCATATTATCACCCCTTTAAGTTATTTGTGATGTTACCTCTTTATATGTTTGTGTAATGTAGCGCTTCCCTATTATAAATAATGATTTCATTCACCAGCCACAATCATCACAAAATAAATTGGTCATCTTCAAGACGACGATAAGGCCGGGCTTTACATATGCTGAACCCATTTGGGAACATGCAGCTCGTACTCGCACTAACAAACTATAAACCCTGCCAAACTAAGCCATTCGACCTACGTTAAATGCGCCCAGATGGATCAGGGATTCCATTATATACAAAAATACAAACACTCATGTGCTATAGCAACTAATTGTTACACAATCGGAGAAATTCTATGCCGGCCTAGTCGGATATGAAAATCCCACAATAAATTATTTCGCTACATACAGTGAGAATGATACTTTTAAGTTTAAATGCCCAAAATTATCTAGTAATAATATCACAGTATATAAGTTTCATTTCACTACAAAAAAAAATCAAACTAAAACATTGTTAGGTCGTTCCATTTTCGCAATTGCGTTAGAATCAGTAAACAAATTATTTTGGGAACTCTTTACATAAATTATGTCCAGGTAGCCACATTATCGTCTACACTATCTGTTGGCAATACTAGCGGCCAACTTCACGACGCCAGCCGGCAGCTCATGGCACTTATCCATTGACCGGTCTCGGATTACACGGCACTCTCCAGTTCTCTTTAAATCTTATAGTATACGTAAATTAATCGGTTATACATTTTTTTATTAGTTTAGTGGTTAATTGAAGTGGAAAAATCCTTCCTAGTTGATATTTCAAATACTCACTTACTTTAGCACTATGGATTTCTTCGAAATAAACACAAAAGCTATTGAAAAAATAACGTAATCACTTGAAAAATCATTGGTCATTAAAAATAAAAGTAAATAAAAAATATATAGATATATTTTTATTATTTAATAAGTTGTCACGGCCGAGAATCGAACATCGGTCAACTGCTTGGAAGGCAACGGTGTTGACCATTATACAACCAACTACTGTAATAACTGTGGTAAAAATTCTTTTTCTTTTTTAAAGAAAGACAAATATTCCCTGTTTACGAATAACCTGACAATATTTGAAAATCTCCTACTACCGTAAATGGAGGACTTAGCCAGCCGAGGAATTGAACTCACGCCGCCTGGGTGAGACCCAAACGCGATGCCAACTCAGCCACTGACGGGTCTTATTATATTACTATATTATGTACCTTCTGAAAATAAGAATAATAAGCATTTTTAAAATTTAGAATTATTGCATCCGAAATAATATTTTTTAATAATCGATTTGAATTTTAGAATTAGAGTGTTACGTACAGTTTACTCTATTCTCTTTTCTCACATCACCATCGAAATTGTGTTGTTTAACATCTTGTTATTAAAATTAGTAAATTGTTAAAGATGAATATGGACTAACCATTGTAACTTTGTGTACAACACTAAACTTATACTTCTACAAACATACTAACCGAACAAAGTGGTAGATACTTTCAGTGTCTCCCTGGTAAAAGAGCAGCATTTAAAATGAGTTTCAATTTTACTACGTGCTAAACGTATATGTGTGTGTGTTTTTTTAAATATTTAAAGTAGCCTCATCTGTGAGTGCGTATTACATTTTATTTAGCCTTAAAACGTTATATTAGCTGCAAAAAATACCCTTCAACAGCTTCTTCCAGACATGTCACAAAATGGACATTCCCAACTAGCAACTAAATAATTAAGCCCTCAAAAGGGGAAAATAAAGTGTCCGAAATCAATAGTATCTATAATACTATAATAATGTGTTCTGGTCATTGCATTAATTAATTAAATTATTTATTAATACTGGGTTTTTACAGATGTTCACACTTATATGAGAATAATCCAGTTATAAGAATTCTGTTAAAATACACAAATTTAATGTTCAACTATTGCTTGATGCTTGTTCCCACTTGTCTAGCTCATGCCTCAATTTTAATACCTAGCACTTTGCCGGATTTAGATGCAAAGATCTCACCGGACATACAATGGATTTCGTCAACACTGAAATAAGTTCAAACGTATCTGCAAAAAAAAAAAATATTTTTACCCTTCAGAAACAATAACAAAATAGTTAATGATATATCCAATACCTATAGAAACCCTTTCGACATATTCCAAACCCCTTCGTCCTACATTAGAGCAAAAAATAATTAGTTCTGTGTGTATCTGATGTGTATTTCTATAAAATTAAGTCATAATTTCGTAATGTTATCTGATTAATTTACTTACTCCTTTTCTATCTTATTATCGCACGACATGTGTCGTACAATAATAAGACATGTAATGTTTGCAAAAGCCCTACGGGCGTTCAATAAATGCCGTGAATGAATGGGAAATGTTTTGTTTGTACCACTATTTAATAAATAAATATCAACATGTTTCGGAAACACAGCTTCCCTCATTAGGATACTAAGAATACTGCGAAATATTGACAAGAATAAACGGAAACAAAAGAAGGCAATAAGTGACCAAAGTAGGAAAGAATTAAATATATAAAAATAATTGAAAAAACAAAAAATTATGTTGTAAAATATTCAATAATGAATTTATATTAGAAATATGTATTTTTAAAAAAAAACTAAGCGTAAAAAAAAATTCTTCTCATTATTCTGAATACACGTATTAATGTGAAAATATATATTTTTAAAGGGTTCTTAAAAATATTCAATTGACTATCAATACATTCGATATAGCGAAACATGTCGATATTTATATATTAAAGGTTGGTTTAAACAAAATATTTCTCGTTCATTTTGCTTAAAATGACACCACAGAGTGATTTTATATTTTTTGAAAAGACAAATGCAAAATAATAATAAGTATATTGTTTATCCTGATGAGGGAACTTTGCTTCTGAAAAATGTAGATGTTCATATATTAAAAACAGTGGTTTATATGAAATAATTCTTATAAAAAAATAATTTTTGACGAAAATCAATTTGTAATTGAATTTTGCAGCAAGGGTGAAAGCTGATTCTCTCACCCGCAGCGGCAGTTTTGGTCACGTCACTCCGATGCAATGTCACTGAAGTTGACAGATTCCGCTAATACGTCTCCGCCATTGCTTTCAAAAATAAAACGATTTTATGTTTTATACATCCCTTTTGTTAATCTTCAAACGATTACAGAACAAAGGTGTAAAAACAAAGAAAAATGTATATATAAATAAAGTAACAATTATTTTTATAAACAATAATTATTAGCCTGAAACACTCTTCCAAATTGAAAAGAACCTTTCCGAGCAAAGATAAATGTCGCCGACAGGACTCGAACCTGCACCCTTCTGATGTCCGGTCAGATGCTCTACCGTTGAGCTACGTCGGCTGATCGCAAACCCGCCAAGTTAATTTTTTCATTTTTTTTTTATCATTAAGTGGCATCAGCAAGTGCCACTAGCACATAAAAACACAGTTTACCTTGAAATTTAAATGAAATAAAAGCCCTACAGTAGCAATAGGCAGCCCGCTAACTGGGTAGAGAAGATTATATCCACATTTATGCACCTCTAACCACAGTTGACACAGAAAGAGGGAGAAATGTTCCCTGGCACTGTATACAAAAAAAAACAGTACAATATATATATAAAAACGTGATGTATTCGACATTAAAATTTTTTTTCAGAAACAAATAAAGCACGAGATGTTATACTACTTGATCACCCACGCGCCACTCGCAACACTCCCGCACGAGTCGCGCTGGGAGGGTGTATTTTTTAAAACGATAATAATTCATTTTTAATTCTGTTGTAAAAAGTTGGAAACAATGCCAAAGTTTTATTTTATTCCAGACCTTTTGTTAATGAGCTGCAGCCACTAGAATTAAAACTTTTAATTATTGCGCTCTCTTATAGTTTGTTCTTGTTCGTGGGAAAATGCGATTCGCTCAGCAATATACGGGCAGGACCTATTTCAAAGCTCCCGATTTTATTAATCGAACTGTAACTTGTTATATTTTGAAACTCGTCAAAATAAGTTTCGAGTGAAAGTTTCGAAATATTAATACTTTTATTAAAAAAAAACGCGTTCCGAGTTTGGTTTCACTTCGTCGTGTTTCGATAGTATGAACAAACACATACTCTGATATGGTTCTACGAGACCAACCTGCTGTTCAATATAACATTTTCTGAAAACTTGTCTTCAAATCATTTTTAAAACACATTTTTATTATATTACTCATTAAACCATATTGCTTCTGTCAGATATTTCGGATTGAGTTGGGTCTCTTCAATGTTTTTGCCATTTGTATTACATAACGTTTTCCTTGTAATATTTATTTGGGTGAGGTGTTCACGATTCCTAAAGAGGTTTTCACATAAAACAAGTGCAAAAATAAGTACCATTAACAGTAGTATTATCATCAGTACCATCCACACGCTAAAATTACCATTATCCATCAACATTTTTGTAGTATTACTAGGGCACTGTTTTCTTACAAGAATATCAAAACATTATTCATATTTTCTCTGTAAACTTAAACTTATTTTCTGATCCTTTTTTTAGTACATTTTACTTTTGTTATTTTATTCATTGTCATATTTCCACAATACAGCAACTTACCGCAATTCATATTATAAAATATTGTTACGCAATCATCTAATTTTCGTCAGATGCGATAAAATGTATTATTTTCGTGACATATTCCATATTTCTATTTATATTTTCTGTGTAAACTTATCTCCTGATCATTATTCAAACAGAGTTTACTTTTACAATATTACTCAGTAAGCCTTGCCGCGTTTCCAAGCACACTTAATTGAATGGATACACATAACTACCGCAATCATAGTCAGACCATCCCGCTTCCGTCAGATATGACAAAATGTATCGCGCTCTTGAGGCATTATTGTCATTTACCTCCCCCTTTGCAGGCGAAAGTTTGCGCGCTTTACGGCCTCCGTAGCAGTAGGTGGAGCACCCCGTAATGTCACTAAGACCTATCCTCCGCCGCGGCCGTGTCCGCCGCACCTGATCGCTTCAGTCGTCTGAAAAACATTTATTCCGTAGTTAACTGCTCCTCTGTCTTCTTATTTCTCCGCCGATTTCCTCCGCTCGCTGCAAATGGGCTTCCCCGCCAGCGCGGGAGGCAGTTACGGCCCCGTTACGTTTTTTCACGCCACCCTTTCGGCGCGCAGCTACGGTTTGATTGACAGTCTCTATTATCGATTTATTAATCAAGCCCGTGAGAATGCTGAGTTGAATCGACGCTAAATATGGAAGTACAAGTCATAATAAAAAGTATTACAAACTTGAAACCAAAGAAACTTTACTATGCATAAAATTTAAATTAAATCCCGCATAAATGATTTTATAGGGGGCCTGACTACTTTTTATTTTTAACTAAACATCATACTTATTACCCTAATGAATAAAAAAATATGTTCGGAGCAGAAGAAAATACAAAACACGGTATATGTAGCCATAGAGGTGATTAAAAACACGCATTAGCCTTACTTTTTAAGAAAAAGAACAAAAATGCGCTTCATCTATTAATGTTATATTTGTGATATTGTTGTTATTACATAAAAAATAATGATGAATACTTTGTTTACACCACAGTTTAATATATAAATATTAACGTGATTAATCAAAGAATGATCTGTTTTCTAAATATATTTGGCAAATTCAGTATAATTATTATTACTTAATAACTAAATTATTTATTAATTGATAAACTAAAGTTCTTAAAAACTTAAGACAAGATTTTTGTGCATAGCCCAAAGGGTTACAATTATTTTTATAAACAATAATTATTAGCCTGAAACACTCATCCAAATCGAAAAATACCTTTCCGAGCAAAGATAAATGATAATAAAAACAGTAATTATTGAATGAAACACTAGTATATATTGATTAACTTGGCGGGTTTGCGATAAGCCGACGTAGCTCAACGGTAGAGCATCTGACCGGACATCAGAAGGGTGCAGGTTCGAGTCCTGTCGGCGACATTTATCTTTGCTCGGAAAGGTTTTTTTCAATTTGGATGAGTGTTTCAGGCTAATAATTATTGTTTATAAAAATAATTGTTACTAAATTATTTGTTTATTAATCTTTATTATTTGTCTATTTACTTCTTAGTATACTGTGTATCCTGATGAGAGGAGCTCCGCTTTCGAAAAATGTTGATATTTATATATTAAACAGTGGTGTACGCAAAGTATTTCTCATTCATTTTATTAAAAATGACGACACAAAGTAATTTTACTTTTATTGAAGAAAGAATATTCTATATTTTTTTGATTTCTTGCGATGGTACACAATTTATAATCGATACCACGATACTGTACATAATAATACCATAAAAATGGTTTGGAATGATGGATCGAATTTTCTATAACATCTCACCATCAGAGCTAAATCAAACAAGAACCGGAGAACATTATTTTACCTTCCAAGACTACAGTATTAGTTATGACACTCGCCTTATGATGTTCAAGTGTAGATACCTCGCTGCGACGAAATTTAAAATTCCCGAGTGGACCTTAAGAAACTAACAGAGATTTATATAATTTGGTCATATGAAAAGTGCTTGTCCATAACTCATTCTCGGTATTACTTCTTGGGAGAAATGGAGCACCCTTCTTTACTAAAACATTATGAAATACCTCGCCAACTAATGTTCAAGTGTAGATACCTCGCTACGACGCGATAAACACGACGAATTTTAAAATTCCCAAGTGGACCTTAAGAAATTAAAGGGGATTTATATAATTTAAAGTGTTGGCCGAGGATCCCCCCGCCATGAATAAGTAAGCGACACCCTCTCGCTGACACGGGGCGCGACATGTAAATTTTCTCGCGTCTATTTTGGTTCCGGTCCTTTCTTAGGCATACCTCCGCGGGCGCCTCAGCCCCTGTAAGTGGTGTCGGCCGGAAGCGCTGCCCTATCGGCGATCGGCGGGATCGGGCACGTACTAATACCCGCAACTTATAAGTTATACCGGCCCTGGTGGGGTGGGCTGGTTGGCAACCCTCGACACACGAGCAAATAAAACTTAATTTTTTAAATATTATTTGAAACACAGACATAATAGACCATGTATAAAATGTGTGTAATGTAGTATAAAATGTATCGAGAGCATCTCCTGTCCCGATCCTATCTTCCTCTCCTCTCCCCCCTCCTTATGTTTTTTTTCTTTATCTTGTTAGCTTAGTAAATAAAACATGTGTACTTAACCACCGTTAGCACAAGAAACTCTGTTGGCTTACCTTTTGTCAAACTCCCTTTGTGTAAAAAGCTGTGTTTCTTACAAATAAGTAAATAAATCTCTAATAAATGTATTTACAACATGTATGGTGTACGTAATGAAGGTTTTGAATCATTAGTTACGAACAACAATCTTTATTTACCTATATAACGGAAGATCGGTGTATGAAACAACACGATAGTGATACGATGGCCAAACAAACAAAGATATAAAAATGTTGAAGGCAAAATAATGTTACATATTTATTTATTTATTTAAATTTTTAATCCACCAGGACTGGGTGGGTAGTGCAAACCCGGTCTGCAATATCACTTGAAATGTATACAATATAAATAGAGAAATGAGTATAATAAAATAAATAAAAATTAAAAATAATAGTAATAATAAAAATTGAAATTTTTTTAAAAATAGTAATACAAAAACATATGAAAAGAAAATCTGAAAAAAATTTCAATTATTTTACTTGGTTTAAATGACTTAATAGTGTAATGTTAATTTTGAAGAAACAATAAAAAAATCATTCGCTATGGCTTTTTGTAGTAAGATTTTAAATGAATTTATGGAATTTGGAGAAAATGTCAATGTTGTCATGTTTACTTATTTCATTTTTCAATCTTGACGTTCTTGGAATAAGATTATATCCCATATTATTCATGTTTATGTCTGTTCAGAATAAGTCAAAACTTCTTGTATATCTGGATCTAATGTATAATGTGATCTTACTCACTATGTTACTATCAACTAGATTATTAACAATTTTTAAAGACATAGTCAAATCAATTAATATTCTTCTTTTGTGTACCCTTTCAAATTCAAATTGGTTAAGTCTCTGCTGATAGCCTTTAAGTGGACGGTGAACTCCCGATCGATATGACAAGGTACGTAAGAATTTCTTCTGAACGGATTCAATTCGAGACCAAACAATTGATCCGTATTCCAGGACGCTACGAATCCGTGAATAAAAAGGCTACATGCATTTATCAACAGCTTAGTGGGTCGAGCTGTATAATCTAACATCTTGTTTTTAACTAGTAAAAGCAACATTTTGAACTATAAAGCAGCGAGTATTGACTTCATGAAATTTATACAGCTTTTTTTACCTGTGCTGTCTAGGTCAAAGCAACTACAATCATCTTACAACATCCCTTAGACGTAAATATCACTAATCTGAAGTAATTTAAACAACCCGTAGAGCGTTGTTTCTTCGGTAGGTACTTTTCAATTCGTAGTGTCCTAAAAAATGGTTTTCTTCAATATAATTGCCAAAGAGTAAGAAAAGATGTTATAATTTTGTTAAATCTTTCCAATAGATAAAAAGGATCAACGAATAGACACACGGTCACCGTACTACAATCATCTTAATTTTTTTATCACCTTGTTATCACTAATTTCACCAATGAAGGTCAAATATTGAACAAAAGTGAACAAATTTTTAAATTATAACTTTATGTAGTATTTTCTCGTCACTACTGTTAGGTTGTTGAGTACGAGTGTAGTTAAAGTTAGTGCCCCCATCGGTTGGAAACTACCTTCTCTCTTTAGCACTGGAAGCGGCACTGTCTCGGCCCTATCTGAGCATCGGCTACGAAGACAGTTGACCTCCGGGCCGGCACGCCTCGCGCCCGCCCGCCCGGCCGCCGCTACGGCACGAAAATAAAACGCCAATTAGGCGGGGAAATATACGGCGTGGCCTTTACTGTTACTGCCTTCTCGCCGTGTTTGTTTTAGATACTTTTAATATTTATTTTATTATTTTAACGGGCTTTTCGTGTTCGGGGAATTGGACTAGAGAAAATAATGTCAGGTGTTTCCTTCGGACGTTAAGCCGGTTTTTCTACCTGCGTTTCTGCTTCTTGGAAAAATTGTCAATTGTAATATAATAAATATCTTGAGTAATTACTAGCTTCCATGCCTTTTTTTAATAAACAGAAAGTTAATTTTGTTGACAAAACCTGTTGCCATATTTCACAGCTAAGTGGATATATCAAATCACGTGATCATTGAGATGTTGTTGCAAGCTAAATACTGATATGAGCTAAAACTTCCAGACGTAAGCTGTGATAAAATCATACAGCCAGAAATTACCGCTGGAGAGATTTTTCCAGCTTTAATATACATATTTTCTGTATATGACTACAGAAATGACTCGTTACTGTACACAATGTAACGTATAGATGCTTTCACTATCGCCCCGATGAAAGACCACCATTCAAAATCGAAGCGTTGCTTGAAATAGCTTCAGCAGCCACGTTCAGTACCCTGATCGCCAGGTACTTTCCCACCTTCCTCTTTCCCACCTCCTCCCCCCTCCTTCAGCCTCACAACTTACCCTATTGGGGATGCTATAGTCTCACTGGCACCAGACGGTTGGAGCAGTTGGGACTATTGTGCGGTAACCACATAAAAATACATATGTCGGTACTTTTACTGAAGGAGTGAGTTCAGTTAGTTATAGCGTTGCTTTTGCGAATGGATGTCCATATGAAACCCAAGAATAGACGAGAACTTTGTTTCTCTCCCAAAATACAACCAGTTAAGGAATCGGGAGATGTCCCTGAGTTAATTTTTCAGCATTTCTGAAACAGCTCTGTACTCCTGCTCCATTATATATAGGATTACGTCATGCGAGGAAAGAAAATGAATCATCAATTTGATGTGATACATAAAATGAAATGAAACGATTATAAAAATGTCCCATTCCATCAGGGAAGCCATGTCCCATTTCTCATTCCACCACTTCAGTTCCGCACCCCTCCTCTTCCACCCCTAGCTTCCCGCTGAGTCGAAGATTAGTTTTCTTTTTATTTTTTCAAGCTACCGACTGCTTTCAATTAATAATTGCGATAAAGAATTGAATTTCATTCCGAACAACGTCTTGTTTATTCGTTCCACTGTCTCAATTTATAACAATTTCAGGCGTCTTGTAATCTTTTTTAATTACGCTTTTATTTTATCGACCGCTGCTGGAGCCGGTTAAGCGCCTCGCGGAGCGGAGATGGGACCATTTTTCTATGATTCCTTCGGATATTACTTCATTCTATAAGAATTAAATTAAATTTTAATTTCCAGAGTTTTTCCACAGGGACAGCGCTTTTCATTTCAGCAAAATCTTAACTTAACTGGACCCATTACCGTGTTGGTACCACTGTAAATTTAGCTTACTGGGAGAGTAAAAGTTAAGTTGCTCGTGAACTCGACATCGGAGACCTAATTCTCTACTTTTGGACGTTTGTCAACGTGTTCGGTGGTTTGTAGACGAACAAGTTTTTATTCTTATAGATTTTTTTAAATAAATAAAAAAATATATATATACCTGAAAGGTCGCAAAAATGTATCAGATGTGGAATCACCTCACAAACAAGGCCTTGAATAGTCACTTTGTAATGTAAGCAGTCCTATGGAAAAAAAAAACATTTTTTTGTTGTCGAGACTACATTTTCTTTAGCCAATAATAAAAATGTACTTTTTCAATAAAACAATATGAATGATGACAATGAAATTTACATAAAAGCATCTTTCGAAATCATTATTGCCTTAAAAACTAACAAAAACACCGCTCATCAATATGCATCGACCGTTATTTCATTTTTAAAATAGAAATTCAGTCACTATTTATAATATTTCTCATTAAAAATCAATATCATCAATTTCCATTTTTCAACAACAAAATTCACCGTAATACTTATTGAAAGTAATTGTTTCACGAGAACGTCTCAGAAAACAGTATTCCTCATACTCGTTTATTGAAACCCCGCTTGGATACATTTTTCATTTCTAACAAAAAAAGTACTCTGCAAGAAAATGGATAATAATATTGTATAAAGTTTTCAATTTAATTTTATTATACGCCAGAGCCACGTTATTCCCATCATTACGTAAATGGATTCTTAAATTTTGTACTTTTTCTCTTTATCATATTAGATAATATTATATGGTGCGTTCTGCTTGTTTCTGGGAAAATCCAATTCCGTGTTATTTAATTATTTATTTATTTAGGCTTTCGAGATTCATAAATTGTGAATTTTGTAATTTGGGTTTTATTGAGTTACTATGGAATTGCGATGTTAAAGCACCGACGCCATGATTGGATGTTTATTATGATGAAGATAAAACCAGACGTATATTTCCTTAATTATTATATTTCTTTCATAATAACACTCGACAAATAATATTTCTTATTAAATTAAGGATTCTTATGAAAAATGTTGATTAATCTCTTGTTTATAAACTTCCTGGAAAATTCTTTTCTTTAGTTTGTGTTTTCCAGTGAGATCGAATTACGTTAATCATTTGGTGTTCAGTGCATCTAATATCACAAATACATTGGAAAGGTTTTTCGATCGATAGATAGATACAGGATATAACACAGCAGCGTTATAAAGGCGAATACATTAGGAATTTTACATTTCCATGCATAATTACCAACAAAGGTTTCTAAATAAGTCATGCATATGCTCAAAATACTGCGTATTATTACTTCGAGGCCGAGGCTGGGCAATAAATTTATTTACCCGTGGAATTTTTCGTTCTTTACATTATTTATATTGTTTGTTTTATAAAAGTAAATGATCTAGGTGCGGGCAATTTGTGTAATTGTTATTTGCGCGCATGATTGAACTCGAGGGGAGTTTGCACCCAGCAGTATCCATTTACATAAGCTTTAATCCGCCCGCTAGATTCCCATCAGTTAAGAATCAATAGAGCTTTTTTACTGCATGCGATGTCATACCAGTCTATTTGTTACGTACAAATTATATCGCAGGTGATTGATAAAGCTTTCATCGATCACCCGACGGCAAAGAATGGTAAATAGTGACGGTTCATTTTTACGTTTTTTTTTGCAACTTTACATTTTCTGTATTTTTGACAATTTGTGAAAATGGTTTATGCTTTCACTGTTTGTAGTTCAGTGTATTGAATAGATGTAAATTATCAAAAACAGAATGGGGTAGTCTGATTAAAAAAGCTTTGAGCCTTCAATAATAAGTGTTTACGACTGTATTAATGCTTTAAATATGCAATTACTCCCCGTACTTATTTTATACCTTACAATCAAATATTGGAGATCTTACCGTTCATGGTCAAACTCTTACTTTGGATATTCGATACTTATCCAAATGATTTGCGAATCGATCTAACTTACTAGAAAATTATCTAACGTGTCTAAGAATTGAGGATTCGTTCGAGACATTAAGTCTTCAGTCTTGCAGGAATGGAACAAGCTTAGTCAGTCCCGCCTGACCTGACGCGCAACAAAAGCTTTAGCAGTATGACTGGCCAGTTTTGTAAGTGCGACCGGCCTCTATACTTAGTGGATTCATCAAGGCAATCACCTATAGGCGCGGAGGGGTGCTTGTCAATTGAGGTTTGGTTTTGTTTCCTTCCTAAGGCTTTCTAGCATTAAGGTCGGATTTTTCCAGCAGAAGGGGGAGGGAAGGCCTCCCTCCCACCGACCTCCCACACCACCTACTCGCCCCGTGATCTTATCGCGAGTTTTTCATTATTTCACCACTCATTAATCAAACGGGTTAAAATAGCTGGTCTGCCGACAGGGCGAAGGGGAGGGGGGGGGTCGGCCTCTCCCTGTTTTTATCAATCCTAGGCGCGTATTATGCTACCCCATCTCCGCTGGTGTTCGCTTTATTATTGCTGTTTGTGTTGAATAAAACAACCCTCTTACATTCGAGAATTTACAACATTATAAAATATTATTTTCCCCGTGCCCGATTGAGGCGAAACACTCTCCCCGGCAAATAGACAACGTTACTTTTTATTAAGCAAATCATGATTGCGTGTTCTTTTCTAGAAGAATGTATTTTGGGTTCTTAAATAAATTTAATTGCCCATTCGAGGTTGAAAACATATTTCAAGACGGGGTTCTTGTAATTTAACTACTGCACTATGTAGTCTTTGGTAGACTTACAGAAAAGTAAATACTAATACTCTTCCAGCTTTGCATTGCCCTTAGCTTTACCTCCCGATAAATCTTAAAATAATTGCTTAGATATTCATGTTTTCTTCTTCAATCAAGCCAACGAACGGTACCCATTGCAAAACAATTGCCTCTGTAGGCGGCTTTAACGCAACACGCATCACTGCCAGGCGGATTAAGGTTTGTGACAATCACAATAACTAGACCGAAATTCTAAAATTGACTTTTTGTTGGACCTCTTCTGAAAAACAAAATCTTTTTTAAAATTTATTTTCTAATGGATAAACACCAACTAACAACGTTAAGTTATTACGTATTTAATGAAGACGGGCGATTAAGATCTCACATGAACTTGCACAAAACACTTGTACTACGCGACCATCAAATTTTATAAAACTCGCGAAATAGCGGAAAAAACACCACGTGAGTGAAAAGTTCCTCTCAGCTGGGGGCCTTACATGTGTAGTTGGACAGTACACACATTCCGAGCAGGACACCACTACACACTCAACACTTAGTTGGTACACGTAGATACTATTCATCCAGACGTTGGGAGGATGGGGTAGTTGGCTAGCTACCAGGTATTCAAAAAGTCTTCAATATAAACATAATGTGCTGTCATGTATCATATTGGTCAGTTTCTTTATAGGTTTCTATGACTTGTCAATTTAAAAAAATATATATTCTCCAACTCCTAAATAATTAAAGGTTTTTTCTAATAATGGCAAAGTTTAACATTCAAAATTCTATTATGAACCATTTTTCCCGGTTCTGAACCCCCTTCTTTCTTATTGAATAATTACCTACGTGACAAATATGAAACAATCAATATTATATCCTGTTTTAATTTAAAAAATGAAAATATGACATGTATAGGAATATACCTTAATATATAAAAATGCATGTTTGTCTGTCTGTCTGTCTGTCCTCGATTTTCTCGAAAATTCCTTGACCGGTTTTTTGTTCTTATTAGTGCCGGGAAGGTTTAGAGAGTAGTTAGAATGAAATCCAATGTGTAAAACTGTTGCTTTAACGTTTTAAAATTAGTATGAAAAACATTGAATCCTTCATGTTGTATTAATTTAGGTTAGATCATAGATATAACACTCTGGTTAGCCAAAAATTACATATTCATAAGAAGAAGGTTTGTTTGGGTAGAATATTTTCAAAATAGAAAACACAAGTAGGTACCTACGTAAGAACTTTTTATTAACATATGTTTTGAAAATATAGAAATAAAATTTGCAAATGTGTAGAGTTAGTAATAGTCATTACTTTCGCTGTCAAATCAATTATGGCATCCAAATAACAAACAAGAACTCAAAAATTCATAACTTTATACCAAAAAAAAACCTGAGCAAGGCAGGGTTATGTGAGCTGTAATATATGTATATTACGAAAAAGCTTTATTTAATTTTTTTATTAACAGACTATTGTCCAATTACACAAAGTACACAATATAGGCATGTCTGAGAGAACATTTAAGTCAAAGCCTGCACAAGGCTTCGATGTATATTTGCAAATTTCATGACACCACAGACCACCGATCAAGAGTTTTTAGTGAAACACACAAATGTATGTTCTGCTTTAAAGGAAAAATATCAGTCAGTAAACAAAAATTAAAGGGTGTCAAAACGTGCCACTTCTGTGCCGGCGGTAGCTCAAGTTATACGATAATTCTACATCAAAGCTACACAACCTTTCATATCGTTAGTTTAACGACGGGTTAATGTTAAAAATTATTTATTCAGCGACTTTCGGCGCACCGTGCGCCGGCGAAAGTTTTCTCTCGCGCCAGACGCCTCGCGCTCCGCCCGCCGGCCCAGGGTGAGTGACTCTCGACGATCTCCGGCTCACCTGACCGGTCGCGGCGCTACGCGGCGCGTTGACCGGCGGCCGCTACGCCGGGCGCTCAGCGTCCGCCGAGCTACACGTGGTTACTGGTTCGCACACTTGCCAGGCCGAGTGACCGGTCACTTTGGAAGATCGGCCAACTTAGCCAACTGAAGAAAATATACTGTTCATAGTCGGTGTTCACATAAATGTAAAAAAATTTACGCTGTCATTGTAGTAAAACAGTATTCCCGTGTCGCTCACCTGCCCGGCTTTTGAAGATCGCACTTGAGTTCATGATTTGGTAACAAAATTCATTTAGAATGACGATGGTTCCCATAATTAGTATTGATTAAGGAAAAACATTTCATTGTTTCTGCGTCTACGGCAAGGAATGACGAACTTGATGAGTTGCGACAAAGAAGTTAAGTCAATAACACTTTTTTTTTTAAATGCAATTGATCATTTTTACTTTCCATATAGTAAAAACAGTCAAAGTTTCCTGACCCCGTTTATGCCATACCTGCTGAATTATTCAGTTTTGATATAGGCACTAATGTTTGCCTACATTCAAGAATGTAATGCTATCGTCTTCTTGTTCTTATTCATTAACCTTATGGCGTTCAGCTTTGGGCGCAGGCCTCCTGAAACTTTTCCAGTTTTGCCGATTCTTAACGGCTTTCACCTAGCAGCTCTATTTAGATCGTCATAGATTTCCCTACCAAGGATGCCATCCGACGACATTTGCTTTCGAACGGTCATCTTTTAGTTGTACTGAGTACCAAGAATAGTCTCATTGGAGGTTTATAATGACTGTGGAAAAACAACAATTAAAATTAAGTGATGAATCTAATGAAAATTATACTGAATGTGTTTGTTATGAAGTCCGCTTGTTTCCTCGTCACCGCACATAACCCAACACAAATTTCTCAGATACGCTCCTTCTAAAGGCTTTAAAATTTCACCCCCTAAATACTTAAAGTCTACTAGTCGAAATGCTCTCCAAAGTCGCGAAATCCTTTCGACAAATATGGCTATCACACACACGCGGCCGCATTATGTACACGTACCTACACCCATAGACTGGCGGGTATTCGAACAAACTTTAGCTAAGAGTTCACCCCCTCGCGGCTACGCCGCCTTGGCGATCTACTCACCTATATCTATCTCTCTGAAATACTTTCACCAAACATCCCCGAGAGAACTTTACCCCCACCCCAACCCCCACACGCCCCCCTAAGGAGTAAGGCACACAGCACGCGGTGCAGCGCGCTAAGTCTCGCGGATTACAAACATCGTGCCCACGTACATCATATATATACAGAGAATACACAATGCCTTTACCTGCTTAGGAAATTATCGAAATGTTAACACGCTTCACTGCCGGTAAACCACGAAGCCGCGCTCCACCTAAAAAGGTTTAAATTTGCCAGTAATTAACCATTCAATTCACACCGCAGACTGATGCTCTGACATTTGGGGCAAATAAATTATTTCCAAATAACCACTATTTCAATCGTTAACACCAAATCACGTGTTGCATTAATTGAATACATGTAGCCAATATTTAATTGTATTTTACATATTGTAGACATATTTAATTACGAACTAGTTTCATCCCGCTACGGACATCTTCATAATAATATCACCGTCTTAAGGTACATCATACAAGACCAGTTTAGTTTTTTAACAATCTTATTTATTTTTTTATGTATAAAATACACGATAGTTAATGGAGACATTTACATGGAGTGGATACATTAGATCACCATACTAGGCGGCTGCCTGTTTCATAGTGACCAATTAAATAATCTATTTTACTTCTTTAATTCTCTTCATTATTGTTCCTAATTGTTATACCCCTTAATGAGATATATTTGTTGAAAGTTAAATAAATAAGTATTTTATCAACCATACTTCACTACCACTTTTTTGCAATGGCGATTTGCACCCCCACCCCTCCCCACCACTAGAACAGTACTCGTTCTTAATCCCTATCGGTCAGACCAATAAGTAATTATAAAGTTCTGTACCGATCTGTGTACCCGCACCTCCCCACTGTTTCTGCTACTCCTCATTGCTCTGTTCTCCGGTGATAATTATTTAAACTACTTCCGCGAAATTAACGAAACGCTTGCTTTACCAGACTAGTAATTTTAACGAACAGGATTGCCTTATAACTTATGCATTGCGCCGTAAAATATACATTTACCATTTCTTCGTAGTTACGCGGTTCCGAATCAATAATAATTATTAAAGTGATTAAGGTTTATCAACCCGGCGAGCATCCTCGTAAATATTTGATTTTTAATTAAATTGTATTTATTCCATTACAGCTGAGGGGCTAATTATACTTACAAATGTCGATATAACATAGAACAGCAAAGTATTTTGTAATTATGATAAAAAATAAAATACATTTAACTTGAGTTTTATAGAAATTCAAGCAATTGCGTGACTTTTAACTTGGGGTTGATGTTAATTGTTATAAAAAGAAACTTGCAAATAAAGAGCTTTTTAACGTTTCTTCAAACATTGTTCGAGAGAATTGTATTAGTTGAAAATGTTGTTTTATTTCAAGTCGTCGACGGTGACTTCACCCCGAACGCTCGATCGACCGACTGTAATATTAAATTTAATAACGTGAAAAGCGTTCCTAAATTATTTTAATTCCATATCCAGGCGAGCGAGTATATAAATAAAAATCGATGCACGTTAATCAAATTTCTTGAAAAGTCTGCGAAGTCTTACGAACTTAGCGGCGATTAAAAGTTTTAAACACTTATTTTCTCAGTCAGTAATTGCACTTGGATTTAAGTTTAAATTCGATGGTGTAATTCGATTTCTACTTCTACGCCAAATTCTGGTGCAAACAGCCATCACGGCTGCACGCCATATCGCAATCTCGAAATTAAAATTAATAACAGACTTCATATGCCTCGCGTTGGTTACCATCGCATCGGCTAAACCAGTGCTCCGCAACCGGTGTGCCGTGGCACACTGGTGTGCCGTGAGCCGAATACAGGTGTGCCGCGGTCAAATGCAATATACGAAATTTTATTGTAAAATTCAATTTAATACCTATATATTTTAGCTTTTGGTGTGCCGCGGAATTCTAGGAAGAATTTTGGTGTGCCGTAGATGAGAAAAGGTTGCGGAGCACTGGGCTAAACTACAACACCGCCGTAGCTTTAATTTCGTCACTCGTAGGACCAACTTTGTGAGCCAGTTCGCTGCATAATGAATGTTTCTGCATTAGTTAAATTACATCTTAATTGGACGCCATTGAAATTATGTTCATTTTGCAATTTATCAGACTGCTGAGTGCGCACATGTGCATTTAGGTTAGGTTGAGACATTGATGTTGGTTTTCCGTGGATTGGTCAGTGAAAATGCCATTGTTCATATTACAAAGAAACTTCGATGTCATCTCATAATTGATGTAATTTCTATAGTTCAAAGTTCTACATCCAAACCCTACGAGCTTTGATATTCGCGTTAGCTTAGTGAGGGGGGATATCTCACCTTACTCATTCATAAATACGTACAGAACTGACAACATTAATAATGTGTACAGTAAAATGTTCCAAGGAAATAACTACCAATATAAACATAAGATAAGATAAGAAAAGCGTTCTTTACAATTTTAATTAAAAATCATTTTAAAGAGAGTACGTTTTGAATATATTTGTGCGCACCGATAGTGGTTCAAACTGGTTCGAACTAAAGAAGCGAAGCGAAGGTTAACTTCAGAAGCGAATCTAGTAGGCCACAATGGAGTGCTGATACCAACCCCGATGTATGGAAGTGAGGCATGGAACTGGCATAGGAAGGATGAAAGAAGCTGAATGCTGAAGAAACGAGATCTCTGCCCCAAATATGGGGTAAAATTATGTAGGATCGTGTGAAAAATGTTGAGATTCGCAACGAATGCAAGGCTGATGTATGCGTAATGAGTAAGATGCGTCTAGAGAATATTTGACGCGAATATGAATTGAAAAAGAAGTCCAGGACGCCCTAGGAAAACATGCCAATCAAGTGAATCAAATACTTGAGTCGGGTCATATCAGAAGTCAGAATAACAGAATGGAATGTATGAGACGATGTATGAATGTGAATGAAGCATGAAGTGTATGTCAAGATTGAGTTGTTTAGCGGTCCGTCCTTTCTGCCCACCCCTGCGGCGAAACGGTGTGGTGGTAAGTTAGTTAAAATATAATTAAATCGCCCGCAGTCTTCTCTTAACCCCCAGTAGTTCTACGATACGGTACTCTCGTGGAACTGAAATGATTGTATACTTTTATAGTACACTATTACACAAGAAAGAATATCTTTAAAATATATAGCAATTATACTACATGTAATATTTTCAAATTTTCATTTAGAAGTTGTATATTTTGGCAACTAGATTCTTTTTCATTTTTATTTGAAGACATACAACAATATTGCATTTCCACGAGTTATCAATTCAACTCATTTTGGGATTGTTAATTTTTGCTACATAATATTAAGTTTAAAAAAGTTGTTAAAATAAATGAAATATAGAATAAATAAAAAAATAACATAAATAAATGCGCAGGCTCTAAATATAGAAATACATAACAACGTTTTACATGAGAGAAATATACCTGGATCAGAATCTGCAAAGCTTATGGAACGGCTATGAGAACAGAGTTTGTATCTATGTTAAATGGTTTTCCAAATAGCATTTTCAAAAATCAGATCTAAGAAAAATTACTTTTATTTTCTGCCATGACACAAGTTTGTGAATAAATAGGTACGTGATAATTTTCACAGCACAGGTTTTTTTGTAAGTACGTAAATGCGTCTCTTCGTACTAAGAATATGACATTCATTTAGCGCATAAATATAAACATAAAACGCATCGTTATACGTATAGCACTTTTGAGGGGATTTCATAAAATAACTTTGAAATATATTCACATCGTTTTGGCCCATTAACCCAGTGAGAATTAATTTATGTCTATTATAAATGAAAATAATCAAAGATCGTTATGCGGCTTGATGTTTGCAGCCAAGCGACATTCTGCTGCAATATAATCCAATCAACATATTTGCATGCATTGTAATAATCAAACTTATTAGAGTGTGGTTGCTTTTCATACCCTATTGATCACAGCGTTACATCGGGCACACTCAACACATCCAACAGCCGCACGACGGTGTTGAGTTACGTAAAACCGTTATTCATTATATTATAATTATTCTTTAATTGAGTTTCAATATCCGCAGCGTGATGTCGATGAGCGCCTCTACACCGGCTGACCGCATTATTGGCTGTCATAAGTTATAATTGACAAGTTATGGACAACAGTGCGAATTTTGTCACGATCAGCCATATGGCGGCATAAAATTAATATCAATACTAGATTAATAGTGCGGTTTTAATCTAATGAAACCAGGATGAACGCTTTACTTATAACAAGTTATGAACAAGAGTCCGGTTTTAATCTAATGAAACCGGGGATGAACGCATTACTTATAACAAGTTATATATAATAGTTCGGTATTTAATCTAATGAAACCAGGGATGAACGGTTTCCTTATAAACAATAGTGCAACTTTTGTCACGATCAGCCATATGACGGCATAAAATTAATATCAATACTAGATTAATAATGCGGTTTTAATCTAATGAAACCAGGGGTGATCGCTGTACTTATAACAAGTTATAAACAATAGTGCGACTTTTATCACAACCAGTGATGTGAATGGATAATGAGTAATCTTAATACTAGACTAATAATATTATTTTAATCAAAAGTAACGAAACTGGATAAAGAAATTTATTATTTCTCCTAAAGATACGTAGTAATCACTTTGTGGCGTCATAATTAATAAGAATTAGTTTGTTTAAACCACTGTTTTTAATATATAAATATGTGCATTTTTCAGAAGCAAAGCTCCCTCATCCGGATAAACAATATACAGTTTATATAGTGTCTTTATATAGTATATTGTTCATCAGGATGAGGTGAGCTTTGCTTCTGAAACATGAAGATATTAATATATTAAAAACTCTTATTAATTTGTCTGGCACGTCTAGATCAATACGTCTATTTTCATTTTGAAAAAAAAAAACCTGTTTGTTTCTCATTTGGTAAAAAAACAAACTATTTTTTAAACACGCCATATCCGTGTCAGCATCAAGTCACATTGTTTAAAAACAAGTACAAATCTTAAATATATTACTAAATAACAGCTTTGTGCCAAATGAATATTCAAAATAATAATGCAATATCTAATAATTAAGAGAAGGAAAAACTTAAATTTGCATATAGCTTGAAATTTAATTGTAGATATTTATTATTTTGGAATTACAAAATGTCATTATTATGGTAACACCAAGCTACTGATTTTGTATTTGAATTGTGTTCTACACATTCAAATGTTTTCACATATTCTCGTTTGACTGTTCGTTTTAAAGAAACAAAGCAAAACACCGCAATGTATTTTTCTCTTTTCATTTGTAATTTTGATCTGTGAATTTGATTTTTTTTTCTAATCTAACGTCTAATGCATGCTTATTTCGCTACATAAAATTTCAGAAATACGTAAAAATCGCCTTTCCATTATGTCTTCCTTAAAAATCGTGAAATAATAAAAAATAATATAGGTCGTGTAGAATCATTTCGTATTTTTATTTAAAGTAAAAGAAAAATAATAAAATTATTAACTAACTAACTAACTAACCATCACGCCGTTTCCCCGGAGGGGTAGGCAGAGAGGACGGACCGCCAGACAACTCGATCTTGGCATACACTTCTTGCTTCATTCACATTCATACAACGTCTCATACATTCTCTTCTGTTATTCCGACTTCTGACATGGCCCGACTCAAGTATTTGATTCACTTGATCGTGCCACGTCTTCCTTGAACGTCCCCGGCTTCTTCTTCCATTCACATTCGCGTCATATATTCTCCTTACACTCCTTTCTTCATTCATTCGCTCTACATGCCCAAACCATCTAAGCGTCCCTTTCTTAATTTTGCTCACTACGCTTACATCAGCCTTGCATTCTTTAGAAAATAAAATTATTATTAAAAAAAAAACGGTTTAATCATAAAAAAAATTCTGCTGGATAATTATTATTACGTGTGACAGCTTTTTAGCCTAGTTTGATTATGTCTTCGGAGGGCGAAACCGCTGTCACCAGTAATAATATTTACCTAGCAGAACTTTTTTTTATGGATAAATCGATTTTTTATATGAATTATTTTAACTATTATCACATTTTTAAATACATTAAATAAAAATTGTATTCTACAAATTATAATACAAAAGTACCACTAATTTCTGAACACAGTTTGGTTAAAGGGAATCATTGTGTTTTTAAATTACTTTTAAACTAATTTTCCTGTGAGCCATCTTTGCGTTGCAATTTGAAACCTTCGATCGCAGAGCCCTCAATTTGTGACTACTTTTAAATGTCGAACTGTACACGGACACGACCTTCCAATAAGAAAACGAATTACGGAAAAAAAAACAAAATTAGGATGCCGCCGGTTTGGAGAGTCATTCATTCAACATTGTTTGAATGCAGCTGATTAGTCTTTTACGAAATTTAATCAGTTTAATTTTTGTATAATATTTATTTAGTAGGTAAAATGCACTCATAACACAGAAATAAGCGCATAATGAAGTCAGTTTATCGAGCATATCGATATCATAATGTGCAAGCAATTACAATACTTGATTAAAAAACGAGGTACGTGGTAGTAATTACACCAATTACTTTAGATAGGTAACGAACTGGATACTCGTCTACCCACTTTTAGTATCTACGTATATGAAAAGATATTTTTCAATACGATAAATTCAAAATTATTCTGTTTAAAATCACTGCGAACAAAGTAATTATTGTTGATTTTATAAATATGACTCCACAAAGTAATTTTACATCATTTGAAGAAATATAAAAAAAAAATATTTATAATTTCTTCAAACGATTGGTTTTCACTGTGTGGTGTCATTAATTAAATAATATACTTTGTATTCCTCACTTTGCTTTCTTCATATTATTATATTATTGTATTACGCCTACTTCGACGGCCTCCATGGTCGAGGGGCAAGGCTCTCGACTACGAATCCAAAGGTCGCGGGTTCAAATCCCGGCGTGCGCAAGTAAATTTCATTTAATTAATTTGTGCTGTTTCACAAGTAATTAATTTAAAAATAATATATAGTATATTTGGGCACGTTCCAGGGTGGAAGATACTCTCAGTATAGCCCTGGTGAAAGACCACCATTCAGAATTGAAAAGTTTCTTGAAATGGCTTTCAGCCGTGTTTGATGACCAGATCTGAATAGCCAGGTATTTCCCCACCTTCCTCTTCCTCTCCTCCTTCCCCTCCCCAATACCTTCAGCCTCACAATATTCCTCAATTGGGCATGCCATAGTCTCACTGGCTCCAGACGGTTGGGAGCAGTTGAGACTCTTGTGCGGTATTCATGTAAAAAAAAAAACTCCCGATGAAGAAAGCATCGATTTCGAAACATGTAGATATGTTTATATTGACTGGCAAAACCTCTTCACATTTGCTACAGTGGATGAGGCGGCGCAATATTTCTACACTTGTATTTACGATGTATTTGATTCATGTTTTCCCAAAAAAAATGCAGGCAGTGGTGGTCGCAAATATCCGAAGTGGTTTTCGAGAGAAGTCATTTCGAATATAGAGATCAAGCATGCCCTTCACAAGCGTTGGAAGGCAGGAGGACTTCAGAGTGAATACGATCTTTTTAGTTTTTACCGGGCATTAGTTAGACGCGAGGTTCGAGTAGCCTATCGAGCTTACGTGTCTGAAATCGAAGGTAACATCATGCATGATCCCAAGATGTTCTGGCATTACATAAAAACCCTTCGGAAGGATGGTGGTCTTGAAGATACCATGATGAAAGGTGATCAGGAATTTCATGGCTCAGGTGTGGCAAACGCGTTTGCTGATCATTTTCAATCTGTCTACAGTAGAGATCCTCCACTTCTAGATATTAATAATGCTGCCGCATTTAATACCAGAGGAGCCTCTAACGTTGACTTATGTATATTTACGGAATCTGATGTTATGAATGCCATAAGACACATGAAGAACTCGCACTCTATCGGCCCCGACTTCGTTCCCGTATTCTTTATTAAAGGGTGCGCTGAATTCCTCAAAGCACCTTTAACTTTTATATTTAATTTAGCTATTAGTACCTCCACTTTTCCAGAATTATGGAAAATTTCAAAAATATGTCCTATTTTTAAAAATGGTTCCAAAAAGTCAATCGAGAATTATAGACCTGTTGCCATACTTTCAGCTCCTGCTAAACTATTTGAAAAACTAATCCATAAATTCATTGTACCTCAAATAGACGCATATATTATCCCCGAACAGCATGGTTTCAGAAAAGGAAGATCAACGGAAACCAATCTGATGGTTTTCACTGACTCTGTTGCTAGGTCCCTAGATAGTGGATACCAAGTAGACTGTTCGTATAATGATTTCTCCAAAGCCTTTGATACCGTGAATCACGATATCTTACTAACAAAACTTGCCCTAATGGGTTTCTCCCTACGTATGCTAAAGTTTTTTAGAAGTTATCTCAAAAACCGGAAGCAATTTGTCACACACGGAATTTTTCAATCCGCTGATTTTCTTGTTTTTTTCTGGGGTCCCCCAAGGGTCAATCCTAGGGCCTCTTCTCTTCTCTATTTTCATTAATGACATTGCAAAAGTCATCCGTTTTTCTCGCTTTCTCCTTTTCGCAGACGATCTCAAATTATTTCTACTAATTAGAAATATTTTAGATTGCCTACATCTTCAAGCTGACATTGATAATATCTCTGAATGGAGCCTACGAAATCAGCTTTATTTCAATATCTCAAAATGCGTAGTCCTGTCTTTCACCAGAGCATTTAGTCTCACCTACCACAGATATACTATGCTCAGTCATAATCTCAAACGTGTTTCTACTATAAAGGATCTTGGAATCGTGTATGAAAGTAAACTTACGTTTCGTGTTCATATCGAAGGGGTATGTCAATCTGCATTAAAAATGTTAGGATTTGTCATTCGGACCGTGAGGGTTTTTCGGGATACTCGTACTCTTAGAATATTATACTTCTCTTTAGTCCGTAGTAGGCTGGAGAGTGGGTCGGCTATTTGGAATCCTCACGAGACGGGTGCTCCCTCATGTTAGAGAGGGTTCAGAAAAAGTTTTTGAGATTTCTTTACATGAGGGAGTACGGACTCTATCCGTGGCTTTATCCAACTAACTTTCTTCTGGGAATGCTTGGATTTCACTCCCTGCAGCTCAGAAGAGAGGGGTATGCCGCTACCCACTTTTTTAGACTATTGCGAGGCTCCATAGAGAATTCAGCTATTTTGGAACGCATAAGTCTTTATGTTCCTGATGACTATCTAAGACAGCGTCGTCATAGATTATTCTATCTTCCTACCTATAGAACCAACCTGCCAATGGTTCTCCCGGTGGGGAGGAGTATATTGCTCCTGAACAAAATCTCACAGGATATCGACATATTTTGCGTCAGTGAGGAAAGATTCAAAAGGGAAATTCTATTGATTCTTGAAAGAATCTCTTCTCATTGACGCGATCTTCACCACTGCCTGAATTTATTTAAATATCTCTGAATTTATTTATTTTTTTATTTTTAGTATATTTCTTCATTGTTTTACATATATTAAATAAATACCTGTAATTTCTCTTACGTATTAAATATAACATGTTTGTAATTGTATTAGAAATTAAATAAAAACATTATTATTATTATTATTATTATTATTATTAATAAAGTGGTGAATACAATGTACATTATTTAATTCATTTATTTAAATTATATTTATTTATTTTTACCTGAATACTAGCCACAGGACTATGGCATCCCAAATTGGGGTATTTTGTGAGGCTGAATGGAGTGTGGGGGGGAGGAGACATGGAGGAGGAAATTGGAGAGTTTTACTGTCTATTAAAATATGCTCATAATCGATTATTTCAATTTACAATTATGGCTATTAACCAGGGCGATGCTGAACGTATCTACCACTCTGGAATTTACCGCAAATATACTACCTACAGTATTTAGGATGAAATTATTTTTTCTTTACCGGTTAGCGGGTGAGTTCACATCGCGTGTGGATCTCACCCAGGTGTCGTGAGTTCAATTCCTCGGCTGGCTAAGTCCTCCATCACGACACAAGCAACATATTCGCTTACTGTGATAGTAGTATGAGATTTTAAAATATTGTCAGGTTATTCGTAACCCGGGAAGGTTTGTCTTTCTTTTTAAAAAGTGAAAAAAAAATATATATACACATATATATATATATATATGTTAATATATATAACAAATGATCCTTTTTTTTAAATTTAAACATATTAAAGTAATTTTTATAAATTCGAATATTCGTAATTCTCTCCATGTGTAATTACGTCCATGCATAAATTCGTCTGTTTGTAATTCTGGCAGTGCAATATTGATACGTAAAATGCATTTCGTCCTGATACCCTTATTTTTACACATTGATACTTGGGTTCTTCTCTGTAACGCCTAGTTCCAAATTCATTTTTTCCTAATGTGAAAACACAGTGTCTTAGTTTTAAGCCATTGATGTATACATTTTTGCCTAAAGTGAAAACACAGTGTCTTAATTTTAAGCCATTGATGTATACATGTTTGCCTAAAGTGAAAACACAGTGTCTTAGTTTTAAGACATTTATGTATAAATTTTTGCCTAAAGTGGAAACACAGTGTCTTAGTTTTAAGCCATCGATGTATACATTTTTTGTAACCAAAATATTATTACTGAGTTGTCGGTGATGGAATTTGAAGCTTGTACAGGTATATGTTTTTACGTAGGCGACATTATTAATTCTTACCCACCGCCCACATCTTTACCAATTACGTCGAAACAATCGCTTTTATTTATTAAGTCATCGTAGCTTTGTTACTGATTTTAAATTGTAATTTTAGCTTGTCGACATGCACAAAGAACTTTCCCTTCATTGCAGGTATATCTTGTATCTACCTACATATGTAAAAAGCAATTCAATATTAATAATAAAGAACTCCAGTCTAATTTGTTTTTTTTTTAATTTTTATTAATAATGACGTTCATACTTAAATACCGGAATATTTAGTTTTTTTTTTCTAAAGTTAGTTTTCATAGTTAAAATAATTTTCAAGGTCTCAATTTTTCATAGCCCGTCAAAACGCTCCAAATCCTTAGCCGGACGGTTTTGATCAGTTTTGAGGTTAGAATATCAAATGTCCAAACAAGAATGAACTTTACCGTGCATAATTTTATATTCTATTCATAGTAAACCATAACTAAACATATGTAATAAAGTTATGTACCTTTTTAGAAACTTTAACACAAAGAATAGTAATAGTATTGGGCATTAATGTTATTATAATATCCGTATTGATAATTGGTTCGCTCATGATTACTTTAATTTATTTCACTAATAGTAGTTTTTTATATTGAACAACAATTATATAGCTTAAGTCACCCAAATTAAGTTTAAATTTCACCAAAACTAAAAAACTACATATTTATAATACAAAACAAAAGTGAAAAATAAAAATTTTCATGCTAATATAAAAAACAGTCAGATGTTCCAAATGCAATTATACCAACAAACAAAGTGTTTTGATGGGATGATTTTTTATACACTTTAAAATAACGATTTATAAATTCTACGTATATAATACATGTTATATATTCAGAAACGGCGTTTGCTGATGTACCATATATGAATACATATTTTTAAAGCCATTATATTTTTGACTGGAGTTCCTTATTGCTTATCTAGATATCAGTGAACCGTTCTTGCAACTCTAAATGCAATAAAACATTTTCTTTAGATTTTATTTTTTTTTTGTAGATAACATAGATACACTAAAATAACAACATTTTCTTTTGAAATAACCGTAGAAATCACTTTCATCCTAACAATTTTTTTCGAGTAAATAACGGCAGCAGCGGATAAATAAATCTTTACAAATAATTCCGATTGCAATTGTGTTCGGGTAGAACTTTGCGATCATCATAAGGATAGCGGCCAATAATATGGGATTTAAAAATGGAGGATAATATTAACAAGTCTCGAACTTGAAGTATGATATCGGAGTAGATAGCGTAAATTGAACTGGTCTCATTAGCTAAGTTGGTTAAGCGGTTACCCCGGATAGGTAGAGGTCCTGGGTTCGAGTCCCAGATGCGACTGAAATCTTTTTATTTTCTGTTGTTTTTTTCGGTTTCGTGTGGGATGTGTTAATATTATCTTCTTCAATGATTAAATAATACAATGAGGTTTACAAACTTCAATAAGTTATAAAAAAATAAATTGAATAGGACTTTACAAATAAGTTTAAATGGAAAATTATATTTATGTAAAAATCTTGTTACAGAGAAAAATGAGGTACGTCGTTGTTTTTTTTTTTTTTTACTTATTCCACATTACTTATAAACCCAATGTAAAAATTACATGGCGCGTTTGGTCGGAATAGTGAAAAACTTAATTTTTCTGCGTGACGCGGCGTAGTTATAGTTTAAACGGTCTAAAGCGGGGCTTAAGACCGGCTTAACTATACCAACGCAGAACCGATGCATAAGATTCTAGATTTTTTATGGATTTTATACAAAATAACATGGCAGTAATACAATAATTAAATTGCCATCACATAACTTTTACACATAAAGAGTTTTTAATAAAACGATTAGGTTTTTCTGTATGAATATCAACTCCCTTCACTTTAAATATTTCTATATGTAATACAATTTTTTCGAACCGCGTTATTGTGCAACATGAGAAGTTACTTGTATTTTATTTTATTATTTCAGTATTTCTTACTTGTGTTTCATATATCTGAATATGTTCTCTGTTTGCAATATCAGTACGCAGACACACTTTTAATTTTTCAAACATGAATAGTTATGTTTAAAAAAAGTATTTTTAAGGTATTTATAGCTATTTAAATCGCCCTTGAGGACCTTCAAATGATATTTCACAAAAATAGCACACTGAGAAAAAACATGTTTGTAACACATTTCGTAAAATCGCCACCATTTTGAACAGCTAGGTATTCTCCGTATTCTTAGAAATCTTTACAGAAAATATCCATTGGTAAGTCCATATTCTATAGAAATATGTAGCTACTTTTATGGAGGTTTATGCGTGGTATGTGTGCCAATAATATGTATTTATTTGCCTATAAGCCGCTCTATATTTCAAGGCTCAGTTGGGGCGACCGCGAAACCAAATATTAGGTAACCGACTGCTATACACTGATGCGAGTAGAGATACGAGTAATACAACAATAATAATAATATAAGAACTAACTTACGGAGAATGATAATTACGATTGTTCCGAGTGGCTTGGGGTTTGAATTGAATATCCATCGCACGCTGGGAAACACAATAATTCAGACAATAGACGGGCCAACAAAGAAATCCGTAATAATTATTAATTTACATCTGTAAGAACTCAGAACCGAGAACCTCCGCAGTCGGACGTTGGTTGGTCGGACGGACCGGCCGTAGTTTCTGACGGACGGATAAAAAGAATGATAATATTAAAAAAGTAGTTTGTCGTTTTGCTTCTTTTGTCAGTTAATTGATTATTTCCTTTGCGGCTGGGCCGGCTGGCGCGGTGGCCACTGGCCGGCTAAATTTATATTATGAATGGGATTCTGTATTTTATAATATTATTATATTGCTCGACGTTGGTTCTTCAACTTTTTCAAGTATTTTTATCATTACGTAAGATTAGTCAGTAAGACCTCGGTATCTCTATTTGGAGTATGCCGTAAGATTGAAAGGAGTGACAAAGAAAATTAGATGGCGAATATTAAGTACCCGGATATTTCGATCTGTTCACCAAACGTTCTTTATTCTTTTATAGATTTTTTAAAACTATTATATATCTTTAAACATAGCAATCCCATGAGTTATAAAACTTATTTCGAGACAAAGGAATATTTAATATTATGCAAGTGATACAGAACTGAAGTAGAAATAGCACCACAACAAAAAACTACAGACAAAGATATACACTAATAATATATATATATACACAAAATTTCGTAGAAAAGTATACAAGTGCAACAAAACCAAAGTATCCATATACAAAAATAAAAAAAGACAAATGTTTTGTAGAAAAGCGTACATAGATGTAAACGATAAAGTGGCAAAACTACGTAGAAGAAAGAATAAAATGCCACAAGTGATTATAGACCTGCGTAGTTAAATATGAATTTACAAAAAGAATTTTTAAATTATAATTTATAAGAACGAGAGGAAAAAACAAACGAAAATAGAAACCTTAATATTTGCTACTTTTGACCTAGTCTCTACCCTTAAGAAGTACACAGACTACGATAAATAAAAATACGGGGAAAAAACAAACAAACAAACAAAATACGTGGAATAAAACAGAGATAAGTACCCTGTAGGATTAGATATTTTCGTATTTAAATCTTTAAACAACATGTTTTTTAAAGCATTGTTTTTTATGTTTTTATTATTTAATCTTTTTGTTTTTTTTTTTGTTATACAGAAGGCGATGAAAGGATCGTTTGACGATGGTTTATATTGCCATTTTCATACGTTTTTCTTCGTTATACTTGTTAACATCGGATCATGTCAAGATTCGGAATAACAGAAGAGTGTGTATGAAATGATGCATAAATGTGAAGAAAGCTAATGACGTGTACAGTGACAAATTTGTTTGCCAGTCATTCCAATTTGTCTACCCCTCCGCGAAATGGCGCGTTAATTTGTTACTTGTAACACGAGTAAGTTGTTTAATCTGGTATAACTTTGAAAACATGTTCAATAAGGATTTAAAAAATCATCAATTTTTTTTTTAAGCCCCTATTTAATTAACTAAATTTCATGTTTCGAAACAAATGGTTCCCCAATCAGGATGCAAAGTACACATAGAAATATTTTAAAATGAAAAATGTGGAAACACGTTGATATGTATGTATTAATAAAGGGGTAAATACGAAGTAATTTTTAATTTTTTTTTAATAATTACGCCACAAAGCGAATACCAATCTTTCGAAGAAATTATAAAACAGTATTAAATCATTTTAATAAAAATGATGCCATGGAGTGATTAACCATTGAGGAAGTAATTATTTTTATTAAATAAAACTTAAACTTAAACTCTCAAATTTAATTTACTAACCGTTGAAGAACCCGCGCTTGCTACTTTGTCTTGATTATAAAATGTCTATTCCTTCTTGTTGTAGTTAGATGCTGGTTTGTTTGTTCCTATGTCCTGGTGTACAAACTGACTTTATTTCCAATGCCGTGTTTATTCCGTATTTAGGTATTCTGCCATATTAATCTATGTAATACATACGAAACATGCGTGCATGTATAAATTATGCATACATCTAATATGTGCACATTTACAATATGCATATATATATGTTTTAAGTTTGGGGTGATCACTCTGCTGGGGAAAATATTGACTGGAAATGTTTTAAGGTAGGCATACGATCCATTCAAATTGAAAGAATCATGTATAAATTCAACTAGTCACTAACGATACTATTTTTTTTTAAATATGAATACAGACTGTGTTAGCCAGTGGGACTATATCAACAGCTTTAGGAATCATGTAAGTAAGTAGCAAGATAATTTTACTAATTAATAATAACATCATTTCAAGCAAACTGATAATAAATAATAAACAAAATATAAGGATTTTATTTTTAATAAGTTATTAAATCCTAATACCTACTCTGATACGAAGATCACCTTAGGTGAGTATGCAAATTTTATGCCTAGTATAAAACAAGAATAGGAAAAAGCATATACTCGTATAACCTTTAGCAATAATACAGAGTAAAAAAAAAACTAATTCAAAATTGGTATACCTATCATCAGGTCAGCGCGCGTTTGTCCATCCCGTTGGCTGCGAAGATGGACGCGTTAGGTTCACCTTTACATCTCCATACATAAAGTGTCTCCGAAGTGCAATAACGTTGGAAGTTGGCATTGTACAAACTTAAATTGTTCAGCGGCAGACGCAACGGCGAACAAAAGTGGCGAATGGCCACACGAGTTGGGCTTTGAAGTTGAGGGGAGAGGTGCTGTGATTTTTGACCCTCAATATATCTAAATAATATAAAACAATATAATTTCGGATGTGATGTGAGTATGTAACACGTAATATCTGCATTCAGTACATCTATTGAATTTATATTACTATGATAGTTGGTATATAATATCCCATGATTTTTAAATAGTTTGTAAAAATAGATTCGTCATTAAACGTTGCTTATACTCCCCATATTATCAGTACAGTAAATACCTATAGAGGAATGAGAAGAGTAAATAACGAAAACCGAAATTTTAAAACTGCCCACAGATATAATCATTTATAACTACACGCTATAAATGAGCATTAACAGTTTTTATTATATCAGATACACAATATTCATAATTAAAGTCTGCATTGTAAGCCAATCCTAAAACATACACAGCTCATAAGTAACATTGTATGGACTGATTAATACCTATATTATTGTGGATACCTGCGAGCTCCGCGATGCACACCCGAGACCGCCGGTGTTGACTCACGCCATCCGAATAGAAACATTTTTATTATAAGTTATTAATCATCGGCTGTAGTGAGAGATCAGACGAAAGCCATTTTGTTTTTATTTTCAATCGGTTTCCAGCATTAAACGAATCCCGACTTACATTTTATTAGAGGTGAAGATTAACACGTTTTGCCGAGCAAATCGCATTGTGTAAATATTTTAAAAATAATATTTCCGTTGACTCGATCAACATGCCCGGCCGCCGGTATCGCAAATCCATTTATTCCCCGGGGTCCGTACGGTCTCCGGGAAATATTCGCACATGAAAGTCATAAATTGGAAATCGTAATTATTTGTAAGAATCAGACGGGATTCAGCTTGACACGGTTAACTTTTCAATCTGTGGCGTATTCACAGTAGATATTGGGGTTACCAGTTCAACTTACCTGGCAGGTCGCTTCAGATTAACACAGTTGTAATAGAAAATTTAACCTTAGAGATTATATGATTTTTACAGTTGCTATGTTATCCTCCTATTCTATTGATGTTACATATATTAAAAGATTGTTGGCACAAGTAGAGTTGGTATTTATTTGAAATATTTATAATTTTTAAATATTTATAATTTTTAAATATTTATAGAAATAAATATTTATTTATTTTTTCACATTTAGTTACTTACAGTGTTGCGGGCTGTGGACTAGTGGTGGGCGAAGCGGCTCGATGATCCGGATCACCGATCCGGATCACTCACTACAGGTTCGCTGATCCAGCTCGATTGAACGACGGTTCGCGTCTCCCCGCACCATGCCCTCTCCCTCGCTCCCTTGGCCCTCCTAATGACGTCCTTAAGTCGCTCTTGCACGATACTTTTTTCGTCCAGTTTTCATGTGGATTGTCTTTACAGAGAGCTGATTTAGTGATCCGGCTCGCTAAACCGAGCCGTTTCGCCCGCCGCTACTGTGAACGCATTTCGGCACCGATGCGTGATTTTTATTTTAATTATTATTTTTTTGATAATTCAAAGGAAGATTTATTGAAGATGCCGCATTTCGTGGTTTTGTTATCTACATGACTGGTATGGGTACAGTTCCGTATAGTTGTTCCGGGCTGCAGCATGTAAGGTGAAGAATGCTCCGATGATACCTCTCATCCGATAGGAGAGGTGCGAAAAAAAAGAACATGGGATTTATTAGGACATATTTCTGGTTATTCAATTTCTTTGTGGTTTGTTTTGAACCACTGATTTATTTAAAAAGCATCACCAACCGGTTTCGTTTATCCCAAGCTTCGTCAGGATAAAAATTTAAAATTCAACAATAATGCATACAGTGAGCATATGAGAGACAAAATATAAAATGAAACACAGAAACAGTGAGGCATTTCATATAATAGAATGGGACAACATATAAAAAAGAAAGAGACAGAACGTCAAAGGAGGTGAATTAGGCGGAAGTAGAAAATACTGAGCTAACGGAAAATATATCTAATATAGATAATATAGATTTAGTGACAACATTAAAACTATAAATACGTTAAATTTATTTTAAAAAATGGTCAAAAAGTCTATGTTAACTGAGAGTGATGATTTCGCTTTATCCATGTTATCCCTTATGTTGTAATCAGTGTTGAAACTATATGTATGCTAGATATTATCATTATTATTTACTTATATTACTTACTTATTACTATTTACTTATTATTACTTTCTTATTACTATTTACTTATTTTTTTCCCACGATTATTTGCTTATTACTATTAACATAATTTTATTTATCGTTTCACTAAAATTGTAAAGCCACTCGTCTCAACAAATGACTGTCCTAGTGAGTGGCTAATGTTTTTGTTTTGTTTTTAAATTTATGAATAAAGATAATAATCGAACCGTTGGACAAGTTACGTTGATTATAAAGAATATTACTATCAATTTGAATGATTTTCTTTATTTCTAAAGCTTCTAAATTTCCTAATCTAATGTCAATACCATTTTTATATTATAGGTATAATATTTTCATGTGCTCACTCTGTGTGTTTTCCTTTAGTTTTAATTTTTTACCCTGATGAAGCTCGGCATAAGCGAAATTGGTTAATATTCTGTTTTATTTTAGATCTTAGTTAACCTTGTCAAACTCAAGACAGCTGGATGGTAGCTAACAGAAGATGGCAATAAAGTTATAAGTGGTACAAGTAATAAAACTAACAAGTCTATATGAAAGGTATTATCTAGTCAGTTGAAGCGTGGAACTTTCATAGCTGGTGTCAATTTAATTGCAATGTAGGATATCAATCTATTTATTTTATGATCGATCATTCCAACTACTGAATGTCTCTGCTACCCACGAGAGTTCAATTAAGTTTAGATAAGTACGGAACAACCTGGATGCATCATTCTAAATGCATGGGGTATTCGTTAAAAAAAAATTGTATTCAAAAGTGTATTTTCACAAAAATGTGGAAGATTTTAAGTTTATATTTCCCATTCTGATCATCGTATAAAAAATGTGTAATTTAATATTTTCATCCATAAGTATTGATTTAAAAAACGATCTTAAATTGTACATTTCTAATGGCTACAACGTCATTATGATGTAGATAACGCCACTGGCTGGTAAGACGGCTTACATCGACATTGGTCGGCGTGACGTCAATAACGCCATATTCACGAACATGTCGCACAGCGGACGAAATGAAGAAAAAACACGAATCAATTATTTGTCGATTATGTATTAGGGCAAATATTTTTTCACCATTTTTATGTTAAAATTATTAATCTACTCCTTCGTAGCTCCGATATGTACTTTTGACATGTTAAAATTAACTTTTAAAATGCACGGGCTATAGTGCTACACTAAAAAAAGAGTTTATTTTTATTATTAACTCACTATCACGTCGTTTTACGGCAGCGGAAGGTAGAGAGGACGGACCGCCAAGCAACTTGATCTTGGCATACACTTCTTGCTTCATTCACATTCATACAACGTTTCATACATTCTCTTCTATTATTCCTACTTCTGATATGGCCCGACTCACTTGATTCACTTGATCATGCCATGTCTTCCTCGGACGTCCCGGGAGTCTTCTTTCATTCACATTCGCGTCATTTATTCTCTCTTTTGTTCATTCGCTCTACATGCTCGAATCATCTAAGCGTCCTTTTCATAATCTTACTTATTACGCTCACATCAGCCTTGCATTCTTTACAAATTTCAAAATTTTTCATATTTATATTAAAATTTTGAAAACTACTTAATTCGGGTTTTTTATTAATTCTATCCAAAGTTTGTCATCTTGGTGGTATGTCAAAAATTGCACATTTCTAATCGTTAGTGAAAAATTATTTTCTAAACATAAAAATATAATAAAAATCACACAAATCATGGTAATTTTTTCCTTATTTTTTGTAGATAATGAAAAAAAAAACATTGTTAGGGGTTTCCAAACATGATCAATTCAAATCTAGCACTTTACACTACCTTCCAGAGGAATGGGTAATTTAGGTCGCCACCGTACTTAGTATCCCCTTGTGAGTTAACATCTCTCATTCTTGAAGTATTTAAATGTGAACCTTCTTCTTCGGGTACACTCTCGTATCGGATTTAAGCTATCGTCAAATTAGAGTGCAGATCGAAGTAAGTCAGTTGAGCGCCACTCAAATGGCTCTATCTGAATCTATTTATTAGATCTGAATAGCCAGGTACTCTTTCACAATCTAATCACATTTTTTTAACTCTTTTTTTATCTTCCCGACTTTCATTACCTTCGTTATATTTATTAAAAAACATATTTCGTATATGTAAACATTTGTTATTGGTGTTGTTGCATTGCCCATGTCACTAGGTGTGAAATGCCTGTTTTGAGATGGCAATTTACAAGAGTGGTTATTCAGCTGGGTTATTACAAATATATTAAAATTGAGTAGGTTCTTTTTTTTAAATTACCAATTTAAAGAAATAAAAGATTAAAAAGAATTTTCAAGCAGTTGAATTTCAATTAAACAAAAATATGCAAAAATAAAAACAAAATTCAAGTGGATAAGAATTGAGAAGTATACAGTACATATACTTCATGCCACCCTAATGCAAACATATCTAGGGTGGCAACGTAACTAAAACGTAGCAAGGTTACTAAACTTAATTTGATTTATAATTATTTATTAGGTTGGTAAGTACGAACATTAATAAAATCGACATGACGACCGCTAATAATACAATAACACATGTGATACTGTCCATGTTTTATTTAATTCCCCGAGACTGCGCTGCGGGAGAACATGGTTATTCGGCACGAGGGCGCAAGGCCCACTTCCCCATGCCTATGCGGAGAGAGCCCGACGCGAATTTCTCCTGGAAACTAAATTACAAAGTCAATTGCTTTCGGATAATATGATAAATTCATACATCGATAAATGAAACAGCGCCGGACCGTCGCCTTCCTTGTCCGGCCGAACCGCCCGCACCAGAGGGAAGCGACGGCCTCTGTGAATGGGAATCAAAACATCGGAACAATTTATTGTATTTTTATAATAATACTGTTTTGTTCCGGAAAGCGGAGGAGAAATCGCATTGTCTCCGTGATACCTCCGCGATGTATGCCAAATTGGTTTTACGCTGGAAAAAAATAATAATATATATGTTTGCATCTAAATCTACGAATATTTTTTGTGCAGGATTATTTTGGATACATTCAGATTTTCTACATTACAGCTTCTAGCCATGCAATAAAATTCTCCAATTGACATATATAGTATCACTTTTGATACCTACTATCGCCATTTTATACCACAGGTGGTGACAATTTCTATTACTTACTCGTATACAAGGCATTTTTAAATTTTCAAAAGTACTGTAATGTTATAATCCCTACCCTGAATGTAATATGTCAATCACTTCGTTGCTAAAATCTTTATAAATACACGTAGTATTAAAGTAAAACGTCGTTTTCGTATTTTATTGATTCAGTAATATTCCGAATGGATATTTTAACCCTTTTGGAAGCATAATCTTCAAACAAAAGTAGTACATGTAAATTTTTTTTTTTTTTTTATTAATTTTGATATTTTCCCAAGTAAAGCAAGGTATACATTTTTAAAAAATACATATATATATGTTGAAGTTTTTTTTTTCATAGTCCTCCTCACTAGGAGATTCTGTGCCGAGGCGAACTAGAGTTTGGAGAAGGGGGTTTTCACCGACTTCTATATTTGAACTATTTTCAGTTCTATGACGTTGTTTTGTTATTTTCTATTAGATATACAATCAAAATATCTACATAAAAGTGTCATACACAATATATCGTACATAAAAGTGTCATACACAATATATCGTACATAAAAGTGTCATACACAATATATCGTACATAAAAGTGTCATACACAATATATCGTACATAAAAGTGTCATACACAATATATCGTACATAAAAGTGTCATACACAATATATCGTACATAAAAGTGTCATACACAATATATCAAGTGTCATACACAATAGATCGTACATAAAAGTGTCATACACAATATATCGTACATAAAAGTGTCATACACAATATATCGTACATAAAAGTGTCATACACAATATATCGTACATAAAAGTGTCATACACAATATATCGTACATAAAAGTGTCATACACAATATATCGTACATAAAAGTGTCATACACAATATATCGTACATAAAATAGGCGTGTAAATATATCTAATAAATGTGTTTACAACATGTGTGGTGTACGCAATAAAGTTTATAAATTGTTCAGATACAGTGTTACATTTGGCCATGTCAGAAGTCGGAATAACAGAAGAGAATGCTTGAGACGATGCATGAATGTGAATGAAGCAAGAAGTGTATACCAAGATCAAGTTTTTTGGCGGTACATCCTCTTTGCCTACCCCTGCGGGGAAACGGCGTGATGGTTAGCTATTTGGTTACAGATAAACATGTTTATTTACATATCTCACAGAAACTAGGCGAGTGCAAAAACACAAAATAATGATATTGTTTCTTTGCGCGATGGAAAAACTCAACGTATCATGTATTAAGTTTAGCTTTAGTCTCTTAAAAATAAAAACCAGCCAACACTGTTCATAGGATTATTTAAAAAAAAAATATATGTATTAATTACAATAACAAAAAAATTATCTCACGTGGAAAATGTGTACCATTTTTATTTTTACTTGTGAAAATTGTTTTTTAAACGGACTTTTTTTCCAATCCATTAATTTTACCACATTATTTATAAGTTAGTAATTATATTGTCTTACAAGTTGCAGCATTAAGGCTCAGTGATAGTAATAATACACCAATGCAAACATTTCAACGTTTACTTAGGTACGAGTACATGCATGAATAACTTAGTGCACCAATGTAATAAAGACTATTAGAGTCATTCTGAGAAGACTAAAAATGATAATATAACTTATAAAAGAGACTGCAATGTGTAATCTAAAAAACATTTTGTGCAGGATTATTCTGAGGCATATAACAGGAATATCTATATTTCAGCTTCTATCCATGCAATTAAATTCTCTACTTGACATATGTTTGGTTTGAATATTTGTTTTCGTAAAATTAATCCATTAAAATCTGTAATATTACTGCTGATGTTCATTTAAGTTTATGTATTAGGTATTTAGGTACAACATAGACTGATAGATACCAGTAACGCGTGTACCATACGTGTTTGACATTGCATGAGACATTGAATGAGAACGGATTGTTTTTACACTAGCTCAGTTGAGAATTGACTTTTTGGCATATGTGGTATTTACTTTCACCTCCTGCATGTATCTCTCGAAGACTCCTTTTCAGTTCTACCTCTTTTCTATAGGAGCATGGTACAGCAATCGCAAAGACGATCTGTTTTATGGAGTATGATTAAACCATTTTATTGGCAATGCAATAGTTGTTTTTCTATGTTCTATTACTTAATAAATTTCTAACTAACCTTTCGAAGGGATAGGCAGCTGGCAGACAATAATAGGTCGCTATGAAACTCTGTATTGGTAGACGTTCCTTGCTTAATTCACATCGATGCATCGTCTCATACAGACTCTTCTGTTACGACACTTGATCCGACTCAAGTATTTGATTCGGTGGTCATGCCATTTATTCATCGGGCGTTATCGACTTATATAAACTTTTTTATTCTACTTAATTGTCCAAACAACATAATTAACCACATAAATCCAAAACAAAACGCCACATTCGTGGACAAATACAATCATATCCACGCCTCCTTCCCCACGAATATTCCTTTTTTACGTCCGAGCATTCACCCAATTATTCGTATTATATAACTGTATGTTTTTTTTACAATACCGCCATAAAAAGCCTGCAGATTTGACAAAATTTGAGTGGTATTGTGATATTTCCTCAAACGCCACTGTCGCGGATGAATAAAAACGGTTCTGTCCGTGCCCTTTTTCCTGCGAATATTTGTTTTATACCCCTAACGTTCAGCCAATTATGGTCACTATTAAACGTCTGTTTCCCTGTAATTTCATCAGATAATGAACACCAGAAATATAACCAACGGATTATTTGAAATTTGTGGGCTGTAGTATTACCTCAAACGCTACTTTCTTGAATGAATAAAAAATGATCCTGTCCGTACTTCCTACGAATGTTCTATTTTACATCCCGAGCGTTCAACCAATTATACGTCATTATTTACGTCCGTCTGTTTCCCTACAATTGCATTGGATAACATAATGCAGCGGGTACACGCGCCGGCCTTTTGTATCGAATCGAGGACGTGCATACCTATGCAAATTACATTAATGTCTCTCAGGGTGGGCTCCGCAGTGAAATAGTCATAATAAATAAGTTACTTTTAAACCGGTATCTGGTAATTGGCATTGCATATTACTGAAGATTGATTCTATACTCAGTGGCCAGTGTATCCGAGGTCCAACGTCCGATGTCCACCGGGAAATGCGGACCTATTATTATTTAGTCTACTTGACACGGGTTAATAAAACACTTAAAATTGGGGATCCTTTGCATATTTCAGCGAACAAAAAAAAACCTAAAATTTCTTATTTTGAAGCTCTGTTACTATTTGCACAACACTTTCATGGATTTACACAAAATAACAGTGTTTCGAAGTGTTGTCTACTCATTTCGAAAAGAGTGCTCATACTAATTACTTTGCGTACATCACTATTTTTATACGAACATGCGTCTTCACGACCGAAATAACTGACGAAGGTACGGTTGTTCCGAAACCGGTAAGCATGGTTCTATAAATAAAGTAATTTAAACGAAGCTATATATAATTATTTTGGCGGTGCCTTATACTTGTACCTGGCGTACCGACATTTCAGTTGTGTCGTACCAGTTATCGAAATGGGACTCCGATGATGGCTGGTATGACCAAATTAAATACAGGTATTCTTGTGCGCTTATAATTACATAATCTTTTAAAACTGCGAAAAATTATTCCTGTGGTTTTTTTTTCAAGTATAAAGGACGGCGGGATCATTGTTACAATAATATAATATGATTGTTGAAGGTAGGTATAGAGATGAAAACATGAAAAGCACAGAACACAGTACACAGAAGAACAATAGAAACCATAGAATTTTCAAGAAAAACAAAAAGATTGATACAAATAACAACAACAACATGTTATGAAAGAATGGTCTTTTATAAGAATCATAAAAATATAAATACCTACCTCGTACCTCCCTACCCACAAAATAAGTAAACAGATCATTTTATTTTCCATGTGCGCCGTGTTTTCTGCAATTTTCTTTTTAATTATTCTACTGTTTTTGTTTTTCTCAAATTACGTGATATCTGCTGATATTTTTTATTTGAAATTATTGAATTAGAGTCATTAAATCAAAACTTTTTCTTTTTTTTTAATTTTTCAATTTGTGTATATAGATAGATTACAACATTCTGATGATTATGTTTGATTTATTGATATATTATATGAAATTCCTGCAGACAAGCTACTTGCAGTTTCTTGGCGGATACAAATTTTCAATATACGAATATAATCTTACACCTTGCAATAATTTGCTTATTTAATTTTTTTTTTTTTTAAACTCTTTTTTAATTAATTGAGAGTATTTTATTTTATTTACAAATTAACTATATTCGGAAGGCGAAGCAGCTTTCTGGCATTAAAAATATAAACACTCATTGGAACATTAAAAAAAAAAACCGAATCTATGAAACATTTTTTTGAATGATGCAAATTTCAACCATAGTTTTTTTTTTTTTTTTTAATTTTTAATATACATTTTTAAATGTCATTAATACAAACAAAATCTCTTTTACGTAACGTAATTTAAATACTTGTTTGGGCCCACATTACAGTCAAGAATATGATAATATATTATGATTTGCATATTTGTCCAATTAATGTTCGCAACTCCCACTACACATATTTAATCGCTTTCATTTTGATGCATTCGTAATTTTGCTTTACAATATTTGTATTTTCATACATATTCACCTACTCGTATACATATGTTCACAGGTATTTAATTTAATCGACATATCTACTTACTCTGAAAAACTTGGTATCATGTTTCTCCGGAATACAATATTGGGTTTTACTCTTTTATTTTATTTTAGTTATACTTTACTCTTTAACTCGGAGTCTTTCTTGGAGATTTTTCTCCCAGATTTCGAAAAGCAGTACAGTCTCCTTGGGATGTATTTCTCCAAGCCTGACACAGACTGAACAGCCCGACACCTGAAAAGTCATGTTATCTCATTTTAAATTACGGTGATACATATAATTTAAAGAGTGTTAGAAGGAGAAGACACCATTCTTTCTGTTTGCATACAAAATGTTATCATAGACACTCAGGAAATATTACAATTATTTCCAAAAAGTAACCTACCGTTAATCTAGATGTGTACATATATAATATCTTTATTTTAATTAAATTTAACTATAACTAAAAGACATGTATAATATAATGTAAGTGTACAGTGGTTTATAAAGAAAAATATAAAATAATATAACAGTTATAGTTGAAGTTTCACATAACCCGCCTCACTAGGCTAGCCTGTGTTGAGGCAGTAATTTTGCAAATTATTTTATAATTTTAAAATACCTATAAATATACACTTATATATGCATATATACATATATATATTTATAATATATACATGTAATACATATAACACAGGTTAGCATAAAAAAGACAATGTAAAAAATTGGATTAAAAGTAATGATAGGGCATTTACCGGTGCACTCACCCAAATTCGAAATTATTGATTCAACGATTTACAAAGCGTATCTTAATATAAGTGTATATTTATAGGTATTTTAAAATTATAAAATAATTTGCAAAATTACTGCCTCAACACAGGCTAGCCTAGTGAGGCGGGTTATGTGAAACTTCAACTATAACTGTTATATTATTTTATATTTTTCTTTATAAACCACTGTACACTTACATTATATTATACATGTCTTTTAGTTATAGTTAAATTTAATTAAAATAAAGATATTATATATGTACATTATATATATATATAATGTATATATTACCATATATTATATGTATTACAATAAAAATGTAACCTAGTGTTTAGCGAACTGTCAATAACTGTCTTGTGATACTAGCAGAAATCTAAGGTATAAAAATACTTGTTTATTAATTGTAGTAGCCATGTATCCGACATTTTTGCTGGGTGCTCTTTTAAATGTATACTATTGTAGTTGTTACGGTGTCTGGATTATTTACAATGAAAGAAGTTTCACTTATGATCATTTATCGATATTCTAAAATAATATGTAAATTATGCGGGCAGAGAGCTGTGTTTCCAGGAACACGATAGAATAAAATGCCCAGAGAATTCAATTGTCAGTTCGATGCTAATATTCCGATGTTACTAGCAATTACATGTGGCCGGCGAATAAATATATGTTGGTTCGATGATAGTGCTTTGCTACACTTTCAACCAAACGTAGTACTTACCTAACTTAAAACACCCGATTTTCTACATAAAGCAAACTACTTCATATTATAATTTCTTCAAAAGATCGGTGTTCATTTTGTAGCGTCATTATTAATAAATGAATTAAAAATTGCTTTGTATTCACCACTTTATTAATATATACATATCATCATGTTCCGAAAGCGATGCTTTCTTCATCCGGAATATATAAAATAATATATAGTATTCTATATATTCGTGATGAAGAAAGCATCGCTTTAGAAACATGTTGATATGTATACATTAATAAAGTGGTGAATACAAAGTAATTTTTAATTAATTTGCTTACTATTAAACTATTTTTCTTAGTATTTATCTGCGGATTGTGATTAACGCACACTTATATTTATAGTTAAAATCAATTAATGTCGAATGATTTAAATTATCATTTTCTCTAGACTCATTAAAGCACATAGATTCTAGAATGATACCCAAATTAATTGTGATTGAATTCTGAAAGTGAATCGAATCGGTTCGATCCCTTTGTCAGACACACATTAACGTTAAAACGTTTAAAGTTTGTGAAGAAAATCGGTTGAAAACCACAATAAGTATTTTATCTTCGATTGAAACAATGTGAATATTCGTGTCGACGGTAATCTATGAGGGTGGGAACAACTTAGCGGTGGGAGTTGAAAATGGCCGTAACCAAAGAGAGGTGTGTTTTTCCCGCATCTTGATCAAGTTCCTAAATTTGTTTCGGGCTGTACCCAATTAAGCGGTGAGTATCTATTCTGGAAACAACTGAATCAAATAATGAGCTATGGTTTAGAATATACTAGAAATAACAAAAAATGTCTAGTTTAATCTGTCATTAGACTTTTTCTTATTCTTACGGAAAAAAAACCATATGATGTCTTTTATTTTTTTTTGTATAGTTATATGAGTATTTAAAGCGGTACCTTTTTTTTAACAATAACTCCACACAGGAGGCCCTGAAACAAATAATTTCCCTCAAGGCCTATATCATCTTTGGGGATGCTGTGTGGATGGTCTTTTAAAGGATAGACAGGAGTGAACCTGGGTCTTTGTGAGACCCGAGTTGTAGGAGGGAGGAAACACAGAGACCGGCAGATTATTCCACAGCCGAACTGTTGAACACAAGAACGCGTCGTAGAAGCGACCCGTTCTCATGTGACAAATGTCAACAGTGTGAAAATGTTGGGCGTACGTTTGGCGTATTTCCTGACTGTGCACTGTTACCGCAGGGATCAATGACGCTAGTTCCTCAGAATATCTTCCATTTAAATGCCGGTAGAACAAGGACAAAATTCCCACCTGAAGTCTGTGCTCCAAAGATTGCAATCCGTTTCTTAAGAGAGGCGAATCTATCAAACGGACCGCCCGTTTCTGCACAGTCAAGGGTTTTTTAAGCTATAATAATAATAATACTTTAATGATTTATATAGCGCCGTTTTTGGGAAAAATCACCTCAAGGGCGCTATATAGCTCAGGATGGAAGCAACGTTATAACATGTAGGTATATTGCTCAAGAAATTCTAGACAACACAACTTATGCAAATTTCATGAAGCCGCAGATCTGTGTTCAAGGGGCACACTCAAATAGATTTTCTCAAGATTATTTCGAAGGTACCTCAAGTTACTATATTTGTAATATTTGTTTTTTGAGTTGTGAGAATGCGATTTAGATTCACAGCGACGTCAAAAAGATTTCAGACATAGACTTTTTGAACAGCTATGTTTTGCTTTTTATTAAGAGTTTTTTTGTTTTTGTTTTATTTAATGTTAATAGTTCAACACAATACAAGAAATCTATTTATTTACTTTGAACAAACGGATAAACAACAGATGGATGTCAAAAAATAAAAGAGTGTAACCGAAAACACACCAATGTTGACTCATTTTCAAGTACACAAGGCCCAAGGCTAAGCCAGTTTACAACTGCGGAATGGTATTTATTTATTTACAGCGTCCCCGTGTCACTTATGCACTATTACAATAGAGCGAGAAAGTATAGTACGAGTACGTCATACTTGAACATTAACGTTATGTTTGTTACATTATTAGTATTGTGCACGGAGGTAGTAACTAGTTAATTACTAAGATGCTCTCTAAGGTAAATACATTTGTGTGTGATGCTGCATTAAAGGTAAAAGCATCACATTTACGGTGGCTCGTCTTTTCGATGCATAAAATATAACTTATTTGGGACAAACGAATTCATCCCTTGCAGTGTAGCGTCTACTAAAAGTGAGTAAAATAACGTCAAATAGTTTTTTTCGTAACCGTTCAAGTTCCAAAATGTAACAGTTTCGCAGATTTATGGATAACAGTTTAAAAAAAAAGTGTAACTATGCTCGCAATAAACCCGCCCTAAATGATTCCAATATAGCACAATTCGTTTGAGAATTCCTCGTGAAACCTACCCAAAACTCTTCTTTTTTATTTTAATTTATTATGTTATTTTTAAACAGTTTCGAGTAACTGTTTGTTTTAACAAACGAAAACGAAACCAAAAACGGTTTCGGTTATTTTTAAAAATAAACTGAAATGCCCACATCTGATTCTCAGAGACTATATCTGCACGGGCAGTGAATTTTTGTCGTCATTAATTAACATCAGGTGTCGTCTTAATGTTGTAGTAATGAGCAATATGGGTCCCTTTATGCCGACTGACGTATCCGTTAGCATGCTGATCACCTCCTTGATGCCATCCATCCACTGTCTATGACTCGACACCATATTCCGAACAAAGAGCAGAACTAGTCTAGTCTACACTAAATAAATAGAGTAGTCATGTTTTTATGCAAAACATTCTCTTTCACTACTTCGCACAGGCCGCGCTCACCCCGCCCGAGGAGGAGGCGCTCGCCTTCCTGCTCGTCGACGGGGATGTTGACGAAATCATCAGACGGTTGTTCTTCGTCCAAAAGAATTTGCGTGCTGATCGAGCACAGTTGCTTTCTTAGGGCTTATCTTTCGCAGATCTTCCTCTCGATCAATTTTGAAAACAATTATTGATCTTACCCAATGTTAGGTTAAGTTAGTTTGTTGTCAACTCATGTCACCGGCTTTAAAGTTGTCTATGAACTGCCCACTGAAGAAATAATACACACTCCTTACTCTATGGGCTAGCCGTAGTCTAGTTTCATACCAATCGTACTATTATTTTTGGCTCGTTTTGCTCCCGCAAACCTCAGCCTTGGGTCTTATATACCAGCGAGTGGAGTGCGGCTGGTTGGTAGCTTGGCAGTTAGTTTGCTCGGCTGTATCTCTCGCGTGCGTCCGGAGCATTAGCCGCCTCCGACGCACTCGCCGCCCCGCGGTAGCGCCGCCGCGGCCGCTATCTGCGCGCATCATACTTCTACAACTGCCATTAAAATCCAATACACAATAGTGGGCAATTTGTTTCGGCGATTCCGATAGGGCGGCGGCGGCGATGCGATCGCAGAGGCGGGCGAATTTTCTCGAGCTCCCGAGTAAACGCGGACCGGATACGAATGCAGATGAATCCCGCCGTTGCATCCATTTCATCGGAACTTTATTAATGTTCGATTGCTTTTTAATCAAATTAATCGGTTAAGTGCATCATTCAATAAGGTAGAATTTATTTTTTATTTAACAGCAATAATACGTAAAATTTTATGAGCTCTGTCGTTTTCACTTCCAATCGGGGCGTGTCTTGGCTATTTTATCGATATTCTAAATTTTCATAGACAATCTTGGAAGGAAACTACTTTTTTTTGCTGGTACATTTTACAGCAGGTTTTATTTCATTTAAAAGGTTATAGAATACTAGCTAAAATAACCGGCGTTGCCCGGGGTTATGAAAGGTTTAGAGTAAATTTTTAAGGTGTTACCCTTACCTAGTCATGTTCCTTTTATTTTGAACGTCAAGTGTGCAAAATTTCGTCAAGAAGTACCAAAAATCTGTTTGCAGGTGTGGGATAGAGGGTTTGGGGTGGTTTTTCGAAATCTCTTGTAGACAGTGACCTTTCTCTTATTTGAAGATCAGGTATGCATAGTGTAGTAGATTTGAATACAAAATAAAAATAAAATAAACAAACAAACAAACAAACAAACATCGTACGGGACACTGTTCTATATATAATATGATTTACGACCATAGTTGTCAGAATCACAACTGCCATACCAAGTGGGACTATGGCATCCTCAATTGGGGTTTATTTCCGAAATGTTACAAATAAATGTTTATTACTATTATTGTTTACTTATTACTATTTTTACTTAACAAAAAAATATTGTCACCCTATGATTGCGGCAAATTGGAGTCCCCACAGATTCTTTTTGATACTTATTTGGGTTACAATGAAATTGATATTGTTGTTATCTATATATGTACTGTCAACTAACTGTAGATTTCATGGTTTTAAATAAATTTGGTGTTATGTTGTTGTTTTTTTTTTTATACATACCGTTTCTCTAAATTGTAAAGCCACTCATCTCAAGACAGTACTGCCCTAGTGATATGAGCGGTTAATATTTTTAATATTTGTATTTTTCAACTTTTAATACATGGTGGAATTCCATTGTAAAGATTCGATAAAAGACAATTTATAACTTTATTCCACTTTTATTTTTATTGAATAAATTTAAAAGTTTATTTTATTGAATCAAGCTAATGTATTGATTTAGAAATATTTTTTTTATTTTTTTTTTATTTCATATTTCGAACTGATTCCCACTGAGGCATTGTAATAAATGTTCTTTTGATAGCTGTAAAGCATTTTTTTAACAGTTGAAACGTTATTCAAGAGACAATCAAGTGGCATCACAATATAAGCACCCGAGTCAAATTGCTCTCTAAACAATATTATTTTATCTTGAGTCGGTTGGTTCTTAGTCATAAATTTGAAGAGGAAAGCTCCTTTTCATTTGCCCCGTGATGGTAACGCAATAAGAATTTTCCGCGGTGTATTTATATCTGTTGAAAGTTTTAAAATTGCTTTTAAAGTGGATTCTGCCTCCCAGTGGTACGGAGGAAATGTCTGGAAAACTTGCAAACAGTACTTAGATTTATTTATTTATTTATTGGCCATGTAGGACTTTTACATGAGCATAGTAACAGTGGCTGAAATAACAAAATACTTTTTTAGCACTACCATATTTATTTTTATTTTTTCTAAATTATGAACTAACTTCATTGTGGAAATTATCATGTATTTGTTCGTCGCACATTCTAAGCATCAACAAATTTCATGATAATATATCTATGTTTACTATGGCTCTGATTTATTTTGATTGTTTCGTAGAAAAAAAAATAAATTAAGCTACTACTTACCGTATTACAAAGGTTTCTAGTGTTTTCGTGATTAATTTCTGCGACCGCATTTCGTTTATTACATTACGACCCTGTTTTTTTTTTAATCTTTCAAGAAGTCCTGATGGCGGTAGATCCGCCTACATAAAAAAAATATATATATATTTACAAGATAGAATTATATTTAGGTATCGGAGGCTCTGCAAACTGTAAAACGGCACGTTTTCAGGTTTATAAAATTCTACCAAAATAGACCACCTACCCGGACCACCTACAAAGGGGTGAGTTATTTAACTTTCTTAGATAAAGCCCAAAAGGGAAGATTCTGCAAGAAAAGTGGGTACCAGTAAGGAGGAAATATTATATTATATTGATGGCATCACGGAGAAGTATACCCGAAAAATGTCACATTTATTTAACTTTCTTAGATAAAGCCCAAAAGGGAAGATTCTGCAAGAAAAGTGGGTACCAGTAAGGAGGAAATATTATATTATATTGATGGCATCACGGAGAAGTATACCCGAAAAATGTCACATTTATTTGACTTTCTTAGATAAAGCCCAAAAGGGAAGATTCTGCAAGTAAAGTGGGTACCAGTAAGGAGGAAATATTATATTATATTGATGGCATCACGGAGAAGTATACCCGAAAAATGTCACATTTATTTAAATTAAGTAAACTTGCTTGTGTCATTAAATATTTCCACTAATAGTATAATAATAATAATACTAATTGGATGATTTGTATAGCACCGTTTTTTGTGAAAAATCACTTCAAGGGCGCGTTACAAATATTACTTCCTATTCTTTAAATAATTATGTATAGACAGATACAGACAAACATACTTACCTGGCAGGTCGCTTCAGACGAACACAGTTGTATTAGAAAATTTAAGTATAGAAATGAAAGTTTTACAGTTGCTAATTTATCCTCCTTAAGATTGGTGGCACAAGAAGAGTTGGAATTTATTGAAATATTTATAATTTTTGGGACTGGACCTTAAAAAGCGTAAGAAGCTTTTAATCGCTATTATTTTTTTTATTTTTTTTTTACACTTTTAGTTATTTACAGTGTTGCGGGCTGTGGACGCATTTGCGCACTTAAACTTGCAAGATGAATTTTTAAACTTTTTCTATTTAATGACTTTAGGTAAACGCTAACCGTCTGGCCTAGCTAAGCAATTTACGGTTGCATTTCTTCAATTTATGGATGCGATTGTCTGAAAAGTATTGTAATTTCTTCAAATGATTGGTATTTGCTTTGTGGCTTCATTATTAATAAATTAATTAAAAATTTGGATGGTGCCCATTCGACTTAATAATTCTGAAGAAAAGCGTTAGTAAATGAATTAAAAAATATATGCTTTGTAATCACCACTTTATTAATATATACATATCAACATGTTTCGAAAGCGATGACTTCTACATCAGGACATATAGAATACTAAAAAATAATAATGTCAAGTATAGAAAAATGATAAACATACAACACAATAATGTAAGAATAACAAATTATAAACATAAAAGGTAATTAATTAATCAAAAATGTTAATAAAAAATTATTATAAAGCATTGAATAACAAATTTATGTTAGAAATTAAAAAAGAAAATGTTTTTATTATTAATATTAATATGAAAAAAAATTCAAGAGATAGATATTTAAAAAAAATATATTTTAATATTTATTAAATTTAAATCACTATTAACGCTTTTTCTGATTTCTAAAATGTAAAATTTGTCTAATTGCAAACCATTTGTATTTGTACGATTTTTTTTAAATTTTTATAATTTTTCTATTATTGTGTTCTATCTTTATCATTTGTCTATACTTGACATTATTATTTTTTTAGTATTCTATATATTCCTGATGAAGAAAGCGTCGCTTTCGAAACACGTTGATGGTGTATATTAATAAAGTGGTGAATACAAAGTAATTTTTAATTAATTTATTATTATTGGAGAAAATAGGGTGTTGCTTTTTTCTCTTCAATGTCTTGTTAGTAGTAAAATTTCGCTAATTAAAGGGGTAGGTATAATGAAATTTTCCAAAAGAGTTCGCATGTTTTTATCCGTAAATTCTTCCTTGGTTTGTATGATGTATTAGTTATTGTGGAAGGTATAAGCTAGAATATGCCTTTCGTCGCACATAGTAGCATTTGTTTATTGCAAAATTTTTCAACCATTTTAGCATTTGTAATAAAATTTGTGTTAGCACATTTAGGCTGTGGAATCTTCCTGTTTATAATGTACCAGATAAAGTACCCGATATTGTCGGGGTCGTGAATGGTTTGGACTAAAGTTTTGAGGTTTTGATGTGCTAGTCCTCCAACCCAGTAATTTTACCCTTATTTTGAACCTCAAGTGTGAAAAATTTCATCTAGTTACAAAATTCTATTTAAGGGGTGGGATGGGGGGGTGGGGTGATTTTTAACACCTTCTTCATGTTTTTAAGGACCAATTTTCACAATTTCACCAAGCTCGGAATGAAACAATATATCTCTATAAAAAACATACCCACAGACTCTCTTCTTTATAAATATTGTTGGAAAATAAAAGATCACCTACTGTAGAAGCTAAATGAGAGAATATTATCTCCTTCGTATTCGTTTGTTGTAACAATCCTCTACCAAACAAGCTTGTATTCCTAAATTATGATCATTAAAATGAGTTAACGCACATATCCGATACGTTAAAATCGCATTTACAAAGAGATTCACACGTTTAAAATCAGGTACTTCAACTCTCTATTCAAAGGCTGGTGGTATAAGTTACTGTTGAATTTAACATCTGATCTAGAGTACACCTACGATCGTATGTGTTTGCGACATTCTTAAAATTTGCTTCATATTTTTAAATATAAGTTTAACACAGGATCTTGGTAGTTCCTCCCGACCGACCCCAGATTGCTTACACAATGTGAAGAAACAAATGAACAGACGGTCGCGTCACTCCAATCAATGACAGGCGGCCCGTTCGGCGCTGGAGCCACCCAAGCCCGGTCCCCGGCCCGCAGCTCCAAGCGCCACTTCCCTGGGAACGCTGTTTATTATTAAAAATAAAAAATAAATGGTATCGAAGTTCGAAGCGCCCTTGTTGGTTCAGTTGGCCGGTCTCACTTGCAATCCACCATTCTAGACACACTTGGTACCGCGCTAGACTGTTTAAAAATCTTTTGTTACAGATATTCACTTCTCGGAATATTGTTCTACAATAATAATTGTTGTGTTGTTACAGTTGTTGTCGATTGAATTTGTTTTGTTGACTCACTCACGAAACCACTCTTCGGAGGAATTTCAACGGAAATTACCATGATTTGTTTTGTTTTTTAGGCAACACCGAATAAAAATTCAATGTGTTTGATCACTGCTTAGACTGGGCTATGCAAGAAATGTGGTTCCAAGTGAATATATTATCTAAACTTCGTTCCGATATATTGTACATGGACCACAGTAGGTTTATTTAAAATTTAAATACCTTTCTTTTTATTCAGTTAATTATTCATTTCAAATTAAATTCTTTTCATTAAGCAATCTCCCAGCGTAGTTGTAGTAGCCCACCGAAATGAGAGACACTATGGCACCTCTAATTTATGGAATGTTGTCAGGCTAGGGGAAAATGAGAAGGGAAAGAGAATAAGGATAGCCTTTGGAGTAATACCTCAATTTTCATATTTATCCAAAGTCATTGTGATACTTGATTACCAAACTGTGATAACTCACTATACGTATTTACATCATATGTGATCCTGGTCGAAATACGAACAGTGGAAAAGAATTGTCATGAAAATAGTTTTTAACTTCAAAATGTTCGGTATTTTCCAAAAATTCTAACGTTTGTGAATTCAACATGCTCTAATTAATGCGTTGCTTTTAAAAATTGCTTATTTTGTTGTAGTAGACAACCTCACTCGTGTCACAACAATCCCACATAATAAAGACAGTATTGAAAATAGCCCAGTAATATGTGGCTGGCTCTGTGTGTGGAATGTAGCATCGGTAGCGGTGGGATGTCAGGTTCTCATCAAATATGAATGACTCTATTAATAGACTGGAGAAATCGGAAGCGGACCTCTGAATTTCCGGCCATCACTTCCGGTTCAGCGGAATAACTTTTATTTGAACGACTGTCAGGGAATGCAGTTAAAAGTTCGCAACAACAAATTACCTAACTTCTACCACAGTTGAACTAATATAAATAATAATAAGGGTGGTCGTAAAGGGGTGTCATTGCCTCAAGCAGAGTCCCGCAAGGGTGCTCCGAAAAGCCACCCCAAACCAGGCCAGGACTCTGATTCAATTCGGCCTCTTATTTCTACAAGATCTTCCTACATGATAATCTCACAAGCTGGTCTACAAAACGTATATATCAGTATCGTCCTGGTGACAGTTCCACCATTCATAATATAAACGTCTTTTGAAATAACTTAAGGCGTGTTTGATGACACTATCTGAATAGTCAGAAACTTTCTTCTCACCCATCTCCTTCGCTTCCCACTACCTTGAGGCTCACAACATAATATTGTATTAGGGTATACCATAATCCCACTAGCTCCGAACGGTTGAGCTCAATTGGAACTCTTGTGCGAACTCTAAAATTTAATAAGTTATTATTGTACAAAATAAAATATTTAAAAATCTAAGAAGATCTTAAAGAAATAAGAGGCCGATTTGATTCAGTGTCCTGGCCTGGATTGAGTTGGTTTTTGTTGGAGCAACTTGCAGAAATATTGCGGTCATTGATTTAAGTTACACAGAGGTGTTCAACATAATCTCAGTGCCGCGGAACGTCAGGTCGGAAGTAATGCGAGTAACTTTCTTTATTGTATCTCTATTCGCGACTTCAAAATAAATTACATTAAATGCGTAACTTATTACATTCATTTTATGTGGTGAACGTATGTCCGAGTGTATGAAAGGGACAACCGGCTATGAAAGAGATAACATGAATCACAGTATGATATGTACTTCATTACTTAGAATAACTCTTGTAACATAGCGACAATAAATACTGTATATATCGACATAGTGATGTCACTTACCTACGAATAACTGAAGATTAGAGGTGCTCACATTTTATACATTTTGAAGTCTGACGCTGCGAAATCTCTGTAACAGTGGGCTGCATGAAACATTGCAACGTAATTTCCATCATGAGCTATGAAATAACGCTGAAAATAAAATTTTGCGTCAAATATACGGTAAGACGACTTATTTAGCCAATCTTTAAATATTTAAAAAAATGTGTATTAGTTTAAAAAAAAAAAAAATATTTTGTTAATTAATTTTAAGAGGTAAATGTCGCGAGGCTAAATGAAATGGAGACAGAGTAAAACATAACCAGATCTAATTTCTTAAGGTAACTTTAGTTATTTCACGTTCCTTGTCACGTTGACTGTGAATATGCATAACTGTTTTTAATTTTTACCCGAAGCCATATTTTTAATCAACCTGGTATCTGCGTAGATCGTTTAATTACATTTCAAAAGAATAATAATTTCATAACTATCGCGACTAAAATTGTTTGGGTAACATCGATCATCCGCATGAATATTGCACGTGTTCCATAGTGTTACCTATATTGCGTTCACGGAATAATGGTATTTCCTGATTGTGCGCTTACCAATGCAGCTTAATACTAGAATATAGTACCTGAAATAACCACGTAATGTCTATTATTCCACGGCACCAGGTGAAACAATGACGATTTGCTCCCCGCTAGTATCCCCGCCATAGCGCATTGCCAAAATCACGTTTAATATATTATACATGCTCGCTTATTCTAAATTCAAATACCTAGAATCATCGATATTTCAAATCCTAGAAACATCGACATTTCAATGCACTTCATCAGAACTGTTTTACATATATTTTCTTTTCTCTTTTTTGGGTCTTCAATATTAAATATCGTTGTTTTATTGGTCAAATATTTAGTCTACCGTCGAATATGAATTTTTAAATTATGCTAATAAATAAAATAAAATTTCAAGTCTCGAAACATCAACGTTTCAATGTCTACAAACATCGACGTTGCAATGTCTACAAACATCGACATTTCAAAGCCTACAAACATCGAAATTTCATTGCCTTCGACATGTCAATGTATATAAACATCGACACATGATAATAATAACTCGTTTTCAATGAAGTGTCATCTCTGGAAAAAGAAAAAACACGAAGAAAAAAAAAACAAACAATTTTGACACAACTTTAGTGTGGACTAAGGTGAAGAATTTTTTTAACACTTTTTACGATTTTTTTTTCATTATTTAACTTTTTTTACGATATTTTCTCAATAGCTATTATATAAAAAAAGGTGCTAACTACATAAGTACGAACGAGTTATTAGTCATTTCATTATTGTCCCGTGTCATTACCATTATCTGCCTACACCTCCGGAGATACACGGAGGTTAGTTTTTTTTAATCTACATTTTCCCCATCAAATGGAGGACGATTTACTTGTTTTTTTTTAAATTATTTTTATTGAGTTAGTTCAAATCACATCATTTGTATATAAATTAATATGTACGTAGTTATAAGTCGATTTCTTCTGTATTTAACTGATAGTGTTTTCAATTGATTTACGTGTTACATTGTTTCGATAATGTGAACGTACTGAGAAGCGGTGATTATATAATTAACCGCAGTTTGAAAATGACATTAAACGCCGAAACAGCTGTCACAATAATAAAAAACTACAAATACTTACAGAACTTAATAATAACATTATTAAATTTGATTTACATTAAATTTTTAAATAAATTTCATATTATTCTATAAATGTTTATGTACACTTTTATTCTAAACAAGCAACAAAAAATTGTACTTAATTGTTTCTCGAGATGCAAGCGGGTAAGAAATGTGATGATACTTCACCGCTTATGTTCTTCTAGCTATAATACGTTATAAAATCGCAGGTCGTTGCGTTTTCAGTCAACTGTACCAGTATTATAAGATAATGACTGTCAATAACGCTAAACACAGCCCTTCGGTGTACTGGACTATAAAAGAAACTAATTCCCAATAATTAGCCACTTCTTTTTCAGTATGACAGATACTGTTTTAATCACTTAATATTACGTCTCCTGTCGTACAATTAAAAACATAAATATATATAAACTCATTTGATCGTTACATGCGCATGCGCCGGGCGTGCAATCAGTTGATAATTTCCACGTCACAGCGTTTCGTAATATAATTGTTTATAATAATGCATTGTAGGTTATTGTTGGTCGGTCGGGTTCCGGCCGAGGCATTATGCAACTTGTTGTGAATAATTCGTACAATGGAAAACAATTTTATAAAAATAATCTCGTTAATACCGCGCTCCTTGTTCCGTACATGGGATTAACAAGCGTTTCATAATGATAGGCATGTTACAAAAACACGGGTATTAACAATCGCAAATTGATACTAATCAGATTTATATTCAAATTTGTTTTGTAGGACTTTGCGTGATATTTATGTTTGCTTCCGTTTATAACAATATTGTCCCCTAAAATATATGTTTTTTTTATAATGGCACGTTTACAATATAATAATAATATCATTTAGACGATTTTTATTATCACCTCAAGGGGGGTGTAATGTGTGGGTAGATACTTGCAAACACAAATATGTGTACGAGAGTTTCATATGCGATATGTACGTAAACATCGGTTGGTTGCTTAACAACTCCTTGAAAGCCTTCCAGGAACAGTCGTTTTCTGTCACGCTTTAGATATTTTTAAAAATTTGAAATTTATTATACTTTTAAAGTCGTGTTCTAACGAAAGTATCTCGTGCCACCTTTATTAGCTTTAAAAAATATATGGTTTATGTCTTCAAAATAATTCACACGAAGAAGATATCGGAAATGTCGAATTTTAATCTGATTTTTAGTCTTCCCATAAACGCCACTCCAAATTTCTTGAAAAAAAAATTGATAACTTGGTATGTGTTTTTTACCTCCACACCGATAAATCGATATACATGGAATATTAGAATTCTTTTAACTACAAGGGAAAGAAATTTACTTCGAGCTCTTTCGAGATTTTTTTAAATTCTATTTCGTCGTTTCGAAAACTGTTTTACAGTTGACATTCGAAACACTAAAAAATGTTAATTCATTTCTTTTTTTTGTGTCTTCTTCTTCTCCCTTTGACGCCCTCTTCTTTTTTCTTTCCTTTTTATGTGATTACCGAACAAGAGTCCCAACTGCGCTCAACCCTCTGAAGCTAGTGAGACTATGGCATCCCCAATTGGGGTATGTTTTGAGGCTGAAGGTAGTTGAGGGGAAGGAGATGGGGAATATGAAGGTGGGAAAGTACCTGGCTATTCAGATCTGGTTACAAAATACAGCTAACGCCAATATAAGCAACGTTTCGATTCAGAATGGTGGTCTTTCACCACGGCGATACCAGTGGCGTGTATTACTCTCTTATAAAAGGTAGGCTGTGTGTAGGTTTTCAAGTTCGGGTATCAATTTTCGTGTATTGAATATATGAAATTGACTATTTTATTATCATCTACCGCTAATTGTTTTAGCCAACTGAATACATCGGCGCGCAAGTTGGGGTAGGCACTGCTTTTCAGCCTTTATGGACTGTATGCTACTGGGCGATATTAAGTTTATCGACATATGCAATTTACTGTAAAACTTGAATCAAGTATTCATTTATGAATTAATTAAAAAATTACTTTGTAAACATCACTTTATATATATATATATATATATATATATCAATATGTTTCGAAAGCGGAGCTTTCCACATCAGGACATAAAGAATACTAAAAAATAATAATGTCAAGTATAGACAAATGATCAACATATAACACAATGAAGTAAGAATAACAAATTAGAAAATTTAACAAAAAATTATTAAAGTAGGTAAGTAATTAATCAGAAATGTTAATAAAAAGTTATCGTCAAACATTGAATAACAAATTTATATTAGAAATTAAAAAATAAATTATTTTCATTATTGATATTAATATGAAAATGAATTCAAGAGATAACTATTTAAAAAATATATATTATTAAATATATTTAATTGATTAATAACACTTTAAGAAAAATGGTATGTTAATCACTTGTAAGCCGCTTGGATTTGTATGTAAAAAATTTTAAACCTTTATTTATTTATGTCATAATTATTATTTATTTACTTATTTAAAAAAAACTATTTTTTTTTGTAATGCGGATTACAAATTTTTGGTTACGTTTATTTACAAAAACGCACCGACAAATGATTAAACATACTTTTCTCCACTTTAAAAATCATATTCGTATTTTAAATATTTTGTAAAACATGCAACGGGACGGTCAGAAAAATGTAATATTTCTGAATAGATTTTGAAAAAGGCTAAGAGTATGTAAATTTAAAAAATATTATGTTTATCGTATTGCGTAATAATACTATCATTATTTTGAATTAACAAATAATAACTCTCCGACGTCCCTCTCCCCGTTAAAGGGATATCACATTGGATTCTCTCCTTTAATTTTCTTCAAGCCAACATAACTACCATAAACTACCTTGCAAATTATGCTGGAAATTCTTCAATAATACATGCGTAATAGGAATATCGTTTCTGTCTTGAAGTCGAGCATCTTCTTTATCTCCAAGATGCTTTCCTTAGAAGTTCATCTTGCTAGAAATTTATACTTGCTGCATGCACGGTTCTGTTTATTCCAGCGTACCTAATTATCGTTACGTATTTACGTACCATTATTAGCTAAGATATGAAATCGATAAGTTTAAGCTTCTGATTTCAATTTCACAGCAAGAATCACTTGCTTGCTGCATTATTTGCAGAATGAACTATGGAGATTTGTAATATACATTTAATCATTAAAAATTTATGAAAAAACTGTTGTTTATTTAATTATTATATAATAAATAGTAAACAAAACACCACACAAGAGAATTTTTTCGATGCCGGTTGAATTATGAAAACCTGAATAGAAATATTTAAAGGCTGAAAAAAAGTGGGGATTGGAAAGAGATATGGAAGAGGAATGTTTGAAACCTAAACATGTCTAAATCCCTTTCTTTCTAACTCTCTTCAACACGTCTTTGATAGACGGTTTCAACCGCTTTTTCTTTTTCAATTTCCTGTTCTTTTGCAAGCTAAAATTAATATACAGGATTATTCAGAATGATGGACTCAATGTCGCTCGTTCTCCTCTGACACACGCGGTCAGAGAGACACCCAGTTTGCTCAAATTAGTGATATCAACAACAAATGCTCTTTATAGTTGGAGGGTCAATGCTAAATTGGAGACGAGAGGTACGCCGCACTACAGTTGCCAACTCAGTTTTACAAAACTTGAGAACACATAAAACTTTGTACTGCATAGTAGCCATTTTACTCACAAGTGACGCGAAATGGCTGCTTGGCGGCGCGAGCACTCCAGCGGTCGTTTGCGCAAGAATGAGAGTTCTAGCGGTGGGTTTCAAAACTTTCGAACCTCCTCTTTCAATTGCTTTGTAGATCATTCACGTATAACGCATAATTCAGGAAATATGGCGGTACGAAATTGAATCCATTATTTTAAATAACACTATACATTACTTATGCAAACATGAGTAGAGGTTAAATCACAGGTACAGCGGGGTAAAGTAGAATATCTCATAAAAATTTTCTAAATGTTCTACGACTTTTTTTGTTAGCCCTATCATCTGTTTATGAAATATTGGAGTTAAAGCTTTGTAGTAAGTGATTAAATTGAAGCTTGCAATAGTAAGCAAATGGGTAAAAAGAATTCTCTGTTTCTTGGAAAATATCGAAACTAATACATTACTTAGAATACTCGAAACCATAACGCGGACATGTGCTTATTTAGCGGTCGCTAGACCCTCTAATGTAAAAGTGTGTAGAAAAGAGTAAAGAAAAGAATCAAAATAAAGTTTACGATGGTATAGTTATAATTAAAATCACATATGACGGCTGTCATGTTCGACGGCCTCCGTGGTTGAGTGGCTATGATCTGTTGCTACGAATCCGGAGCTCGCGGGCTCAAATCCCGGCGTGCGCATGTAAAATTTATTTTATTTATTTAATATCAACCTTATAAATATACCATAAACAATAATTACATGTTTCAGTTGACTACAAGCATAAGAATATAGCACAAATAATTTTAAGGGGTAACTATTAAATGTGGCATTAGGTCGAATATTATGAGTGATATAAAATGCGTAAATACAAAACATATATTAAATTTAAGTTATATTAACATTGATTGAAAAGATATGATAGTATAGTCTTCTTGTACTTACCTTCCATGCAGTTAAATAGATCCGCTACATCTGCGTATCTATTACTAACTTCACGTAATCTAGGTACAAGCGAGTGTTTGTAATGTTCAGCCTCTATTATCTACAATGATAAAAAGTACAATATTATTCATATAAGTACAACAACAAAAAACATTGTGATTATGGATGAATATTTTTCACAAGTTGTAAAATAGCAGGACATGAAAAAAAATAAACATTTTAACGATTTCTCGAAATTACAACTTAATTTCGAAAGCATTCGTATTTCAATTATATTTCTCCTAAAAGCGTGCCGTTATACGGCATGGCATTTTCACGTAAGGCCTCTGCAATTTGACTTTTAATAGTTAACGTCTACAAGTCTGCAGAGTGCCATGTTTATTATCGAATTAAGAAATTCAGTTTCAGCATTCTCTCCCCGCTAAAGAGATAAACCGGTAGAAGCGAATAGTGGGCATGTCCATGTGCCTAAAGTAAGCTAAATATTAAAATGCCAAAAAAAGCAAAACTGAAAATGAATGTGGTCCATCCACCGAGAGCTCTTTTGTTATCTCTCTTTCTGTTATACATAATATATCGTTCACGAGAGCGAGAGAGGTTACGACGAATCAATTATTCATTCTAAACCACTTTATTTTATTTATACATATTTCTGAATTCGACTGGTTTGGGTTTGACTCAACCATCTTCAGGAATTTACACAAGTTTATATGTGTACGTACGTCGAATGGCGAAATATATATAAATAAAATAAATTGGCTTAAAACAAAAACATTGTTCATTTAAATTATAATGTCAAGCCACATAGTGATTTCATCCTTCGGTAAATTATTATTCATTCACACGCTAATCTCAAACTCCTTACCAAAATTTATACTAGGTACCTACTATTATATATAGTTATAGCTGTATTTGGTGAGTTGCTGAAAATTTTTCAGATGAAGACTGCAAGGCTTCTCAACCGCCAATTCAATAACAAGTGACAAATCCTTGGATGTCTACGAATGATATTTTTATCTCGTGATAAAGCGGAACATACTCAACCTGGGGAGAGTAGGTACGCCATTCAGAGTTGAAACATGGCTTAAAATGATGTTCAGTGACCAGACCTGAATCGTCAGATACTTCCTAACCTTCCTATTTTCTTCCATCATCCTCAAAACATTTCATCAATAAAAGGATATTGTCATTGTCCCACTGGCTCCAGGCATGCAGTATATTTTTTTAGTCCCTCCACACAGGATACTGGGGGTCTTTTAGAGGATATGAAGGAGTGAACCTGGGTCTTATAGAAACCCATATCTCTGGAGGAAGGAAACACAGAGGCCAGCAATGAGTCGTAGAAGCGTCCCGTTCTCATGCAACAATGTCGACCGCGTATGTTGGGCGCGCGTTTGATGTATTTCCCAACTATGCACCGGTTCCGAAGGGATCAATGACGCTAGTTCCTCAGAGCATCTTAACATAGCATCCATTAAAATCCTGGTAGAACAAGAATAGCATTCTCACCTGACGTTTGTACTCTTTTCATACCTCTATCTGGGAATAACGTAATATAACAATCTTCCTTCAAATTGAAAAACTATGGAAAAATATTCATGAATTCCGACATAAATTGGCATATTACCTGAAACTCCTCTGTAACAGTCTTTTCTTTAATATTATGATTAGTTTTTACTTTATTTCTCTTTCCTGTTTTCAACAAACCTTGTTTTTTCTCTCATCAATAACTGAGAACAAATTTTACAGAAATGATTCATATTATTCTCTGCTGTATTATAAACTAAACTTTTTTTATGAGACTCTGAGATCGCTAATTAAAGTATTTTTAGTTTAGGTTATGTTAGGTTTTCGGACAAGTTTTTTTTTCGTACTTTTAATTTTAGTTACTTTGAATTAAGATCTACCGGCATCGTGCAGTCCAGACACATACAGTGCCAGGCACGGCACATAAGAGAGTATTAACGCTACACCGTACGTGAATGAGTTCATAGATAATCTAAGCAACAATTTTTTTTCTGTTCACCGATTACGATACCCACAATAGCATTGGCAATGCAGAATAATCAACTCATCAGACGGTATATTAGCAGTTTTACCAACAAAACAAATAATCGACTTCCCTGTCCTGTCTGGGGCCTAAGAGACAAAAGATTTGAAAAAAATAATTATTAATCATCGTAAAACATGGCCTATTCGATGTCCGTCTCACAGGGAAAATTTGTGTCAAAAGTTTTATTTAGCATCGGTATAGACCACACTTCTGGGTATTATTTGTTCGGTGGTTCTCTCCTTGCGGGAGTCAGTCTAGTCGCCCGCCGGTGAAATGGACGCACAAAAACAACCTTACTTTAAATAACACTTGATTTTCTTGTATTCATTTCAATTAGAGCCCATTCGCGTTGGATAATTTATCGCCGTGATCATTCTTCGTGTAAATAGTTATTTTATTTGTAGTTACTTAAAAATGATGTGCAAACGTCTATTTGCATCACGTAACCGTGTTATTATAATCATAAACTTTAAGTGATCAAAATATCCATGCAAATTCAGCGATGCATCAATCTGCACCTAGATATTACCAGGGGTGTTAGTTGAAGTTTGCCGGTTTTACTCATAGATATCGCTAGAGATATGTATATATTTGGTTGGCATTGTCATATTTTTCTATGGACATTAACCTTCAAAAATACACAAGTTCTGCCAAAATAATAGTGTCATAGTTGATTACCTCAGTGAATATGTCGAGTTTCGTTCCAAGTAAATCGCATTTGCGGCATTCGTTGCTTTTCTTATTTCATCAAAAGAAAAAAGCCGTTGAAGCTCATCGGTTGCTGGTAGAAACTTATGGTGAACATGCTCCAGTGATTAGAACATGTGAGATATGGTTTCGTCAATTTAAAAGTGGATTCGATTTAACAGACAATGAACATCCTGGTGCAACGAAAAAGTTCGAAGACGAGGAATTTCAGGCGTTATTGGATGAAGACCCAACCCAATCGCAACAACAATTGGCCCAAACACTTAATCTGACCCGAAGAGCAATTTGCCAACGTTTAAACGCCATGGGAAAGATCCAAAAGTATGGAAAATGGATACCACACCAAATGAACGAGAGACAAATCGAATAAACAGCCAAACCGCCTCATACAGCTAAAGTAGTGAAGAACACTCTCAAAGCATTGAATTGGGAAATATTATCGCACCTGCCGTACTCTCCAGACCTTGCCCCGTCCGACTATCACCTTTTCGCATCGATGGGACACTCACTCGCAGAGCAGCGCTTCGCCAATTTTGAAAAAGTCGAAAAATGGCTCGTCGAATGGTTTGCCTCGAAAGAGAATTTTTTTTTTTTGGAATGGTATCCATGATTTGCCTCAAAGATGGGCAAAATGTATAGAATCCGATGGTCAATACTTTGAATAAAATTTTTTCGAGATTCCCTTGAGAATTAAGCGTAAAAAACCGGCAAACTTCAACTAACACCCCTGGTAATACGTATATAATAATTCAGCAATTTATTCAAACAAATTTGGTAATCTGAGAATATATTTATAAAATGTTTTGTAGGAAATATTTACGAAGGAAATTAATTTGATTTTTTAGTTCTGATTAGTCATTAATACAGCCCATTTCAATGGGGAGGTTATTGTAATTTTTTATGGCTTTATAAATATTTGAATAAATAAATGTATTCATAAATCATTTTTTTCATACAAATTCAGTAATGGTACACTTTGATATACGTGTGTGTATATGTTTCTTTGTTACGAATTAATTTAACGCTGGAAATAGGTACGGGGTTGAATTAAAGTCAATATAATATGGTCGTTTTTAATAGACACAACTTGACCTTTGAGATCACTGAAGGCCGCAAATTGTTAAATTTACATTTCAAAATAACAGGTACATAACGTACTGGGAGCAAAAATGTAAAGCCATCTTTATTCATCTTCAATTACAACAATTATTGATAAAATTAACCGCGTTTTCCTTACTAAGATTCCATTTCCCACCATTCACTTCCACCGCGATCATCTCCTTTTTATGTAAAAAGTTTTTTTTATAATAAAAAATCCGCTCTTTTTCTTAACGATAAAAATATTACTACCTTAAATTTACACCTTGTTTACTAGGAATAAAAATAGCAAACTTTACTCCGAATCACCGATAATTCCGAGCAACGCCAGGTACACGACAGCTAATTGAATAATGTATTTATTCTATTTCAACGTAAATTCCTAAGACGCATTAATTATAAACTCGATATTCCCATTGAAATCATTTCCCATAATCACTCGATGAAAGAACTAAATTAAATTATATTGCATAGGTTCTTACAATTTCATGCAGCTTAGCTTAAATCAAACGCATTTATTAATCAAAAAAGATTTCGATAAGGTGATAATCGGATAAAAATAGGTTAGGTTAAGTTAGGTTTTGTTTTACGTTTGTTCACTCTCCTCTAAAGTTCTGTTTTGTTTTGGAACCGAATAAGGAGTTTTCTGTAAAAATAAATCAGCAGTAATATGATAAGTAATTTTTATTATTTTGCCGTCAAGTCGTCGTAAAATGGAGCGAGAACTCCCCCACGTTATACCCAGCGAGAAACGCGACCGGGCACTTTTTACACGTATGGGAAGTGAAATATTACGCATTTGACAATGTTTAGTTGATATTTGTTCCCAAAACGAGATTAACTGGATTAACTGCGCCTGGCAGGGAATGTGCCCAAATGGATTAAATGTAATTTTAATATATTTGATGTCACTAGTTCGGCCTGGATTGTATTATTTGTGCTGTTTACGCTCCCTGCCTAATGTGGCGCCACTCAAATCACATATGCATACTGCGAATACACAGCATACTCGTATTTACAATATACGGCCATGTGCGACATATACTGTTATTAATATTCGAGCTGAAATTTATTTCTTGAACTTGTTTATTTGTACACGAAAATGTTTTTATCCAATTAAGAAACGTATTTGTCGCAGCGATATTTTTTCCGTGATTCGAACAATGTACTTACGAGTACCTACAATGTGTGTTTAGAGAAATTTTTGTTTTCACAGTTTTTGTTTTTACTGTATTTTTGTGTTGAAAATGTGGGTAAGTCGGGCGGTACAATTTCGCAAAGTAATTAATCTATGTTGAATGGATATTTTGCATGATTACCGGTAGCTCGTTCCGTTTGAAAAGAGTTACTATTGTTTTAATGAATTTCTTTTATAAGCGGAAAGCGAAAAATGGGAGCTGTTAAAAACAAATGTTTGATTATTATTATGGTTAGGTACTGTATTTTTTAAACAGTTATATGTAAATTATAAAAAAAAATCCTTAGTATTTAAGAATATTCCCTTAAAACTGTAATAAAACTAATACTATTTTTTATTCATCATTTATAAAAACACATAACAGTACTGTGCCTGTCTCGCACTGAAGTTTACAGTTTACAGTGTACAGCATAATATTACAAAAAAAGGTCAATTAACATTGTACCATTGGTAATAGAGCTAATAAAATATACTAAAATATATATTAATGCTTATTTATTGAGAATTGTGCAGGCCAGAATCAATGTCGGTATCGAACTCAATAAAATAAATCTAGTGTGAAAGGGTTCCCCTTAGTTGCCTTTGGATTGGTTAGTGGCCGAGTGGTCCAAGGCCGTAGGTTCATATATCGATGATGGATTCAATCCCTTATATCTTCCTCAATCATTGCAACAGCAAAATTTTCCGATTATTCTCATGGTGGTGGGAGAAATTAAAATATATTTTCGTAACTTTTCGTATACACTGTGCAAGAAAAAAATCTGCGAATACCTTAATTGAATACCTACAGACATTTACTGGAATCCCTTCTGGAATTTTAAAACTTATTGTCATAATAAATTATCAAAAAGGAGGAGAGATCTCTTTCCGTTGGATCTCATTTTGATTCATATTTTTCTTCCTTTTGCACACAGTGCAGTTTTCACCTTCACGTTGTGTTGGGTTTAAATTTCACTTTCATATTTTAGTGAGTTACATGTTTTCTGCAAAATTTCACTGGTTAATTAGATGTTTTTAGAAACCATATAATGCCCCGCTGATTCCCGTTCGCTTTGTTCCGAAAAATGAGCGTCTTTGTGTAGTGTTAATGTAATATATCAGGAAGTTAATCTCGCCCGGATTCTTGTGATCGGTGCAGGTTCTCGTTGCGCCACTGTCACCGAACCCGGCCAAATCCCGATCAGCCCTCGGGATAACCAATCACTTCATCCCGGCATGGCTGCGTCGCTAACTTCTGCTATTATTTATTCATCCCTTAATAGAGAAATATGCAAGCCAAAAATATTGCTACAAGCTGTGTGTCTTATGTCACCACGAATACAGGTAATAGGCATACAAATCGCTTGGCAAGCGGAGTTTAGAAATGTTGGATGTAAACACAAAAAGCGGTTTTAATTTATTTTGTGAAGAATTTTGTAAGAAAGAACAAAAATTAATTAGCTCTAAAGAATTATTTTTAAAACTACTTTCTTTCATTCCATCATAATTTTCTAATGAAAAAACAAATAATTTAGTAGTGTACGCTTATATTTTTTTCAACGTAATTGACAATTTTATTTTAATTCTTTTTTAAAGGAATTTCTAGGAAAAGGTTCAATTTATCCAAAGCATTTTTTTGTTTGTTTTCATGATGTGCCTGAGCCGATTCGTACTATAGATTAATCGAAATAATCATTTCACTGAAAACTTCGCCTTGATTGCAGACACTCACCCTGCATAGAAACGGGCCTAGATATTTAACAAACTTAAAGATATCACTCCACTAGCCATTTCTAACCACTTCAGGTTTACTAACCGCACTAGTTTTTAGTAAATCCAAGATAGGGACCACCAGCCTATAAAAATATGTGCCAAACTCACGTTACCAACTTGACTGAGCACTTTCACCAAAGGATGGTTCTAGCATTCGATGAAAAATAAACCATAATTAAATTTGATTACGTCAATATTAATTATTCATTCATTCCTTCTCCACATTTAAAATGTATTATTTTTCAATCCAATTATTAACCAATTACTAAGCCCGTTTAGAGGTTAACTGTTTTTTTAAATTTTTTTTTCTGTAATAACATTAATTCATCAGTTAAAATAATAATATGTTCATAGCCTCGGTAAAACTTTGAAGCTATCTTGAAACAAAATACTCAAATGAATCGTAGTTTGAACATACAAATGCTATGTTATTCTTTTAGGTAGATTTTTTTCATTTAGCAATATCCGAAAGTGGTGCTTAAAAGCGCCTAACACGGTGGAAAGCTTTACTAGGCAGACGCGTGCGCACCCAGTGCGCTTCTTCAGACAAAAGCAAGCTTCTAATAATCGACCATTTTATTCAAAACGTTATGTAATTATTTTTTAATGGATCATTACTATTTTTACAAGTTAATTACAACCCTTTTTACTGCTTTTAATAATCTTCATGTTTCTGTTTGCTACAATTGCTTCCTCGTGCAATGGCGTTGCTGTAAATAAATCTATCACCTGTTTTATAGAAATCATAATACAACGAAGGCAATTCTAGTCCATGCATCAAAGTGCTCACCGTAATAAATAGTGTAGAATTATCCATCGTAATTACTACCCCTCGATCGAAAGGCTTGTTCTTTCCATTCCTCCCCTCCGGAGAACTATAGCATGTACCCACCGCTGCACCTCCCGACTGTTCAAAGATAATGAAACAGTGTGCTCTAATCAATGTTACAAAACGCACTAATTAACTTCTAAACAGCAAAGGGGAATTCATAGGAATTCCCGGCTTTCCGCACGCAAGTCGAAGGTATCATACAAACACGGCCTCCATGGACGAGGGGTAAGGCCTCCACGACGGCCTCCATGGTCGAGGGGTAAGGCTCTCGACTACGAATCCGAAGGTCGCGGGTTCAAATCCCGGCGTGCGCAAGTAATTTTTATTTAATTAATTTGTGTTGTTTCACAATTAATTCATTTAAAAATAATATATAGTATATTTGCGCACGTTCCAGAGTGGAAGATACTCTCAGTATCGCCCTGGTGAAAGACCACCATTCAGAATTGAAACGTTGCTTGAAATGGCTTTTAGCCGTGTTTGGTGACCAGATCTGAATAGCCAGGTATTTCCCCTTTTCATCACCTTCCTCTCCCCCTTCTCCTTCCCCTCCCCAATACCTTCAGCCTCACAACATTCCCCAATTGGGAACGCCATAGTCTCACTGGCTCCAGACGGTTGGGAGCAGTTTGGGACTCTTGTGAGGTATTCATGTAAAAAAAAAAAAAAAAAAACAACTAATATATTATTATGTTCTAATGTGTATTTATGAGAGGGGCTTCATCTTAGTTGGATTACTGTTTAATTTCATTATTCAATGGATTGCCTCCACAAAACGTCTATGATTTTATTCCAAGATTTGATTTTCAATAATGTTTTATTAACAGTGTTAATTTTACTGGTAACAATTTGATCGTAACATGAAGACCTTCCCAGTATTCTTTCACATTACTTCTAATGGTGGAATTGAGCATTTGTTTTAATCGCAATCTAAATGTATTTAATTATATATTTAGGATTGTTACAACCTCTATTATATAAAGATAATAATCTTGGCTTACGGCCCAGAAGTTTCAAAGACGGTTAAAAAAACATGTTTAATATTTCACAAAGAATAAAATGTAGCAAATTTGAACGACGTTTCGGGGTGGAACATATTCTAAGTATCGCCGTAGTGATAAATAAAGCGTTGCATGACTATCCGCGCCAGGAAGTCCTCGATCTACCCGAGGTTGTAATTCTTGGACTTTATGGATGGATTGAATAATATCGTGATGGGTGATTGTTACTCGTTAAATGAAAACACTATCATTGTTAACATTTATATATATATATATATTTGACGAATAACACATTAAAGTTTTAACGAGGCTTGAATCTTGCAGCAAGAAGCCTGTTGTATACTGTGAATTGAAGAGTACAGTGACTTGAATTTTGGAAATTGTCTATTTTGGCTGCATTTGCTATACTGAGCTATGAACTGATTGATATCTGCTATAGGAGTACAGCCAGATAAATTATAAAATGATTGAAACAAAGAATAAAATTATATGAAAAATACTAATTAAATTGATATGCTTGTAAACAGTAAAAAAATAACGTTGAAAAGACTTAAGCAATGTTTATACCCAGTATGAATATTCGGTTACTTTCCAATATTAATCCACCCGTTTTCCTCTACCTCCCTTATATCGTAATTTAGACTATTATACGATAGCAACACAAAAACTGTTTTTGTGGTAAAATATATTTATTACATAAATAACGTGTCAAAAACGTAAACTCAGAGGTAAAGCTGTTGACACTCTACTAATACGTTTGTCAAATCAAGTGTATGAAGATGAAGGTATCTAGAAACAACTTTCCAATCATATTTTATTTTATTTTGGACCGTTTTCCAATTGCACACGAAATGAAATAAACAAGAGCTACAGAATAACAACAGCACATACATAATACATGAATGAAGCAATGATAAAAAATACATACGAGAACACATTCATGTCGAAGCCTGAACAAGGTTTTGTTAGAGTCCACGATTTTAGACAATCTAAATGATAATCTTCGAGTTCTAATTTCGTAAATCCTGACAAAAATCATTTTGACTGGTACCAAAAATTTCAAGACCCTGACTTGAGTTAACATGTTTCATAGAGTTGATTGAAGAAAAGCAATTAATTGTTTCTGATATAATTTCTTCAAAATATTGGTATTCACTTTGTGGCATCATTATTAAGAAATTAATTAAAAATTACTTTGTTTGCACCACTTTATTAATATACATATATCAAAAATTTTCGAAAGCGATGCCCTTTTCATCGGGAATATATAGAATACTAAAAACTAATAATGTCAAGTTTAGACAAATTTGTTCTACGTTTATAATTATCAGTCTACGAATCTGTTACTTATGAATGTTTTAGTTTATAGGTACGTGCTCATTTGACAAGATAATTTCAATAGCATCAGATAGAACGCGATAAAAAAAGTTATTATTTTCGTACAATCAAAATACTCGTACAGTAGCGCGGTAATTCGTACTAGCTTCTTGACTTGTATTTTTCGTATGAGGCGAGTTTAAGGCGGCTATAGGAGAAAGAAGTAAACACCCAACCTAACCTGCACACATGTAAGCGCTGCACACACGAATATACGATACGTGTATGCGGAAGAGTGTACGTACACAGGCGGGACGTACACACGCGTCTAGGTAATTTGGCGAGGTGGGGGTGAACGGATGGCGGAATGATACGGGCTCACGGCCTGGCACGGCTGGGCACCTATTCCGACATTATAAACCTTCCCATTAATAATTATAATACATACACCATATCACCCCAATTTGCCGCCCGCCCCCCAGAAGCGGCGCCCGCTACTGCCGTATCGTATTGGCTTATAGCAGCGAGTCGCGCCGTAATCCAATTTGCTTTCTTCAATTATTCGATATTTTATAAATACATTCATATTTGATTGCCATTAGGTTCCCGTGCATATCATAACACTACTATACACCGCGATAAATCCCCTCCAAGGACTCATTATTCAGACTCTTAGTAGCAGTGAAGTGTACCTATTGCGGTGCCCAGAACAAAAAGCTTTCGCTGATATTTTTAAAGCTGAAAAGTTTTATTCATTTTCCTAATCGTACCTTTTGTGTGGAAAGATAAATTTCGCTCTTTTTATGGCCTCATTGAAAACCTGTAACTTATGCTTTATTTTAATCGGGGAAACCGGTTTCGTCACAACCATACCAACAATTAAAAAACAGTCCCAAACCCGAATCCAATAAACTTAAATGTTTAATTAGGTTAGGTTAGGTTCGGTTTTTTTGGTTCTCTTAATGACTTTAAATGAGGTATATTATACGTGTGTTGATTTATCATGGAACCCTTTCTTAGAGCAAACATTCACTAACCTAACGAATGCACATTTGTGCCGAAACCGGTTTGGTATATTCGTATTACTAAGGTGATTTGCACCAGGTTGTGGTGGTTCGTTTTTTGTTTCATCACAGACCTACTAATTTCCAAAATAAACATTTCAGTAACACCAGCCAAAAAGTTTTGTTTATGGAAAATCGCTGAAAACGCCGCTGCAAATTAATGAATTACAGACACATTAAACACAAATGCTGGGCAAGGGAAAGGCACGTCAAGCTCACGAGCGAGTTGGCCGCAAGTTGAGTCGGTTCGGAGGCTTCACACCCGAATCGGGGTTCGTGCCCGCGCGCGATTGCATCTACCTGTCTAACATCTATCCAGCGGGTAGCGGGTGTGAGCATTCCGCGCACGGGGCTGGGGCTGGGGCTGGGGCTGGGCGGAAAGTATGCCGCTATCGGCGCGCCGTAAAAACTATGTTGCGCTGGTTAGGCCGGTTGGGGAAGGTTAGGTTGAAGCCGCCTATACAATATACAGTATTCTCTCACTCGACTCTACATGCTTATTTTACGTCGGTACAATAGGCAGTAGCAATATATAAGCCATTCACGGTAAAAGAGTGCACCCCCTGCACTATCAGTAATTTTACAAACATATGCTGTAGGAATCTAACACATTTCTTCAAACTGTATGGCGCCATTATTAATAAATTAATTAAAAAATACACTTTATTAATATATAAAAATATCTACACGTTTGTAAATTGATGCTTTATTCATCGGGAATATAAGGAATACTAAAAATAATAATGTCAAGTATAAACAAATGATAAAAATTAGAACACAATAATGTAAAAACAGACAAAAAAAAAGTATGTAAATAAAGGGGCGAATAAAAAGCATATTTTTTAAATTAATTTACTGACGCATTTCTTCAATATTATTAAGTCGAATGAGCACCACCCAAGTTTGCCTAAAAGGAAACTATTAAATTTATTGGCGTAATTTTATTTTCTGTCTGCAATTTGTAAACAAAAACAAAACTTGTAAAAAGCGCAATGGTTCAAATTCACGTTTTTTTACTATCAAACGGTGCTTAAAAATTAACAGTACTATCCGGAAGGAGATGATTCTACGTTATATTTTAAGACATTTTATCTCTAAACTTTTTTTATTATTTTACGCTTTGCAAGGAAGATAATTATACGGAAAACAAATTTCCGTATTTCTGAAATTTATGCACCGAAGTAACTTTGTATTGGATGTGTACTGTTTTGTTTGTACTGTTCATTCCATCATGATCTATTGAGTTTTTAATTGTCCAGTTAACCTGCTATTAAGACGCCATATTTTTATAACATATTTTGTTTTTACAATTTCTTCAAAATATTGGTATTCACTTTCTGGCGTCATTATTAAAAATTACTTTTTAATCACCACTTTATTAATATGTACATATTAACATTTTTCGAAAGCGATTCTTTCCTCATCAGGAAATATATTTGTATTCTTTATATTCCTGATGAGGAAAACATCGCTTTCGAAACATGTTGATATGTATACATTAAAGTGGTGATTAAAAAGCAATTTTTTAATTCATTTATTTACATTTTGCTTTATTCGTAGACAAAGCGTTAAAAGCGAAACAGGGTAGTAACCAGTAATAATATCACAAATTATATTGTGAGTTCATAGCCGATATGTTACTTTTAATTTATTTCGTATTTCGTAAGATAATTTTTTTTATGTACGCCACGAGTATTTGCAAGTAATTCAGCCACGGGTAATCCATGATTCGTGATTTAGTATCAGAAAAACACTTTTATTTTGAATACTAATTTACGTGTTCGATGAGAAATTCTCTCTCTATCCAATAATCCAGGACATTTACAATTTTCCATATATAACAATATTACGGCAAGTTTCAGATCATAACTTGCAGCTGTTTAAATCATTAACTCATCTGCAAAGGAAACGTAATTGGATCTTCCGAAAACGGTATTAAATCAAATTTACCCTTTACTTTAGTTTAATACCTTGAACGTTTTGCTACCGCTGCCCAATCCATCGATAAAACTATTTACAATTACAGCGGTATTTTATACAATTACGACGTCTATATTTGTAATTGTGTTCGGATAGAACCTTGCTCACAGTATAAGGTACATGCCAAAATATCGGAAAAATAATTTGGTAAAAGAATATGAGCGGTTAGTGGCTAAGTTGACAAATGGGTCTGGTTCCCACGGTTCGGTTGCGATGGCTGAGTTTGTGGATGTGCCGCTCCCGTTATCAGTTGCGGTTTTCTCTAAATAGCGTTTCTGCAGTAAGCTCCAATAAAAAAGATAATAAAATAAGACAAACTTGTATTATAATTTTACCGCACTTTAAAACAGATCCCCATCGAAATCACATGCTGAAAATATCCCCCCGTCCGAATAATATTGCCAAGTAGCGAGTCCGAAATGAATTCCACATGTGCTAAATAAATTCCGCTCCTGTGGACTTTCCGCTCTAAGAAATAGTTCTTACAAACCATACTAGTAACGCTAGAGCGGTAGATATGCAAAGCTTATGTCTTTACTAGCTGACCAAGTGCGCAGCGACTATGAGATTTGAAAACGAAATTTGTGCGTAGTAGTATTTTGCAATAATTAGCATATTTTTAGATGTTCCCTTTTTACTCGTATATATAAAGAAATGAACGGTTTCTTGGGTAAATTGTGAATTTCTCAGTAAAAACTATGTTTTTAATCGTATGTGACGTTATGTTCTTTAGCAACAGAAGTTTTAATGTATGACCGAGTTTTATCTTGTTGCTAGGTCACTAATCGCTGGTGTAGTTATGTGATGATATTCCTTTAGATCCAGGGAAATATATATATATATGGAAAAGACCAACGATTTTTTCAAATATATATGGGTTTTTTAGGCTGCAAAAAACACACATTAATGGCAATATTTTCTGGTTTAACCGATATTCTGTTGAAATTCTTTGTAATTTTTAATCCAACCCTAATGAGATAGACTGATAGACCATGATCCGCCACTGCCGTGATAGATTGGAGGTACACCATTTCTAGTATCGGTCAGAACCCAAAATCTAATATTTTTTATTTCAAACAATCAAACTTTGTTTTAACCACTTTTATTTAACGCCTACCGGTTTCGGAACACCCGTTCCATCATCAGGGCAAAATATATACTGAACAATATTACAAAATTATTGCAGAACATACATATAGGCGTCACAGTGGGGGTGGGGGCGTGACTAGGGATTGGTAAAGAGTCGGCGTTAAAAATGAACGTGTTTAAAACAAAGTTTGATTGTTTCATTTAATTATAATGGATAACCACAAAGTGACAGCTTCACAAAATAGTACCTAATATTTTTATTTGTTACCAACTGTTCACAATTTCAACGATATTTCATACAAATAAACCCTCAAAACACCAAAAATACATTACGCCGTTTCATAAGTGCTCAATTCGCGGAACCAATTCATTTAAAGTTATCAAATATTGGAACATAGGTAGGTACTACACAAGTGCAGTTTTGACAGAATTCGTTGTTCAATATGCGTCCTACATCCACCAGTTGATAACTGGAATGTCCGGGAACGAGTAAGAATCCTTCTGTAAAATTTCCAATAAATGCGATAGCTATGGAACGTCGAATAGCCGGATTAATTTACACAAGAGGAAGACCGAATAATTGAAACCGTGAAATTGTGTGTGCTCAATACTGCACGGCGTGAATAAAACATCATAATATGTTCGTTGGTGACTTAAGTTCTTCCAGGAATTAATTTCATATTCCCGGGTAGTTCACTAAAAAAACTAATTGTTTTGACTATTTAATAGATATTTCAAAACTCCTTAGTAGATAAACACATTTAAGTTTTAACGAGGATTGAATCTCTCTGCAGCAAGAAGCCTGTTGTGTACTGTGAATTGAAGAGTACAATGACTTGAATTTTGGAAATTGTCTATTTTGGCTGCATTTGCTATACTGAGCTATGAACTGATATCTGTTATAGGAGTACAGCCAGATAAATTATAAAATGATTGAAACAAAGAATAAAATTATATGAAAAATAGTACTAATTAAATTGATAAGCTTGTAATGTGTTCGTTGGTGACTTAAGTTCTTCCAGGAATTAATTTCATATTCCCGAGTAGTTCACTAAAAAAAACTAATTGTTTTCACTGTTTAATAGATATTTCAAAACTCCTTAGTAGATAAAGGAAATGGCGTTATGAGCTGAAAAGATTCGCAATGACATAAATATGTTTAACTTACAGAAAAATTGTAGGAATTTCTTGACGGTAGAACTCACTGGGAAAATATCTCCGGTGGATAAACAGTCGTCCGAATAATCGGCGTCTGGACAATCGGCGTTCTCTCGTATTGCATATGATTTAATCCGTGGAAAATGTTCGAGGATGAATTGCCGTGTGATCAAATATAAAAGACTAAATGATGTAATTTCCGTTTAATAAACCTCCCTACGGGCTGAATCTCGTGATGGCCGTATATGTCATTTCGTTCGCTTCTATTTATGATTTGCATGAAATTCTACCCTGGGCAAAAAAAGCAACATGCCCCGTTATTAATATTGTCTGAAAATTGCATTTTCATTTGAAGCATTTCATATTTTCGTTCAATTGATGTATCGACATTTCTCGCGGGGATGGCAGATAGGATGGCCCTCCGCACAACTCTATATTTATGGACACACTTGATTCATTTATTTTTTATGTGAATCTCACTCAACTGCTCCCTGGTAATCCGAGCCAGTGAGACTATGGAATTCCCAGCCGGGGTATGTTGTGAGGCGGAAGGGGTTTGGTGGTGAAGAGGGGTGGGGAAGTACATCGGCTGTTCGGATCTAGTCATCAAATACGGCTAAAGCCATTTCAAGCAAAGTTTCGATTCTGAATGGTGGTCTTTCACTATTTACCACTCTGGAACGTGCCGCAAGAATATGCCCTCTTTCTACGCGGAGACAAGTCAAAAATGCCGATTCTGTGTTAGGGATACAATTTCGTTATAAATTATGCTCTGCTCCTGTTCCAATAAAGAAAAAACTCTAATTTTGTCCAGTTTATGACTCAAGGCATTTAACTTCCTATTGATTTTTTTTTATTATTTCACCTTTTTGTCAATGTTGTCATTGGACATTTAATATTTTCAGAAATCTATGATGTTTAAATGTCTCACTATAGAAATAGGCAATCGAAATGTGAAATAACAGAATTTGCCCACAGCGGGGTTCGAACCCGCGTCCTCTGTATTTGTGATGGAGGATCTTACCTCTTGACCGCGGAAGCCGTCAAACATCCTCGTCTCGTATACCGACTCAGGACAAGACCCGACTTCAATATTTGAATCACTTGGTCGCTTCGTGTCTTCTTTGGGAGTCCATACTTCTTCTTCCATTCACTTTGAGGTCATTATATTCTTTTGACACTCCTTTCTGTAACCCCTTTCTAGTTACTTTTTCATTATTCTTAAGTATGCCCTGAATTATTTGCCTTTCCACTTATTTGTAATACGTTTTAACCTATATCAGGGATCTAGTTTCATTTTCTTAAAGTATCCTCGACTGCTTCTTCCATCAAGTTATACATATATTCACCCTATGCTCCTTTCTCCATCCATCTTCTCTACACGCTTATAGAGATAATTATCATATCGTGAGCATACAACGAAAAGTGGCCATGTCAAAGACGTTGCTTTTTGGCAGATTGAGGTTGAGGATTTTTGCATTAATACAGGCTCATGCTAATAGTTACACAAGTATATAATATTATTTCATATACATTAAAAATATTCTGACTTTTAAAGCCGTGGGTTTATATCTACACAAAGGACTTCCCAATTAGTAATTGTTGCTCAGAATTATCAAACATTTCAAATTGCTCTCAGTAACTCGGTAACGCATTTATGGTCTGGTTCGTTGATGCGATGCCAATAATTAAGGTGATAATTCGCCAACAAAGAGCTCTTCGTAATCGAATCCTTGGCGGTACGCGATGTTTGGCCACGTCGGACACCGGCCGGCGGTCAACGGAAAACAGGATATGAATGCATTTCCTTGATCAAAGGGCCTTGCAATTAAGGTAGTTAATACGATTACTCAGCCTGTTCGCTGCCATCTATCAGTATACCCAACTATACCCACCCCCTCTCCCAAGCCACGCCCGTGACGAAAACACGAGACACTTTAAAAAACATTCGCATCCACTTTGGTGCTAATTGATCGATAGATTTACTTTTCACACTCGGCACTCGTCAGAACCAATATCCCGCACTAAGTGTTAAATGCGCTGTTCGGATTTATTTCGGTGCCGTTTTTATGTAATTTGAAACGAAACACGAGCAGTCATTTGAATTTGCTATCACTATCGATATGAAGTGAGGTCTATTTTGTATTTTACAATACGAAATCTTTTTTCATGGAGTTTTCATGAAACATGCACATTTAAAATAAAATTTCAGAGAGTTAAAATCCAAACCGTTCACCTGTGTCACTATAAGCTATGAAATATGAACTCGTGTGGTACTTTCATGGGTTTTTCTTACACCTCTTATTTAGTTCCTATATTTATCGCTTTATAAAACACGTATTTATGTTTTTTTCCCCAACTATTTTGAACACATATCAATATAACGCACAATATCGATATTCTTTAATTATTTTATTTTTTATTTTCCCTTTCAAAATATCGAACCGAGGTAATACGTACAACCACAAATTGATGCACGGGTATGAAATGTATTGAGAGCATCTCCTGTCCTGATCCTATTTTCCTCTTCCTCTCCCCCTTCCTTCTTATTTTGTTTTTTCTTTATCTTGTTAGCTTCATAAATAAAACATATATATTTAACCACTGTTAGCACAAGAAACTTTGTTGGCTTACCTTTTGTTAAACTTCCTTTGTATGTATATTTTTATTAAAATCTGTTGGTTTCATACAAATTAATAATCAAGTCAAGCAACTAAAGTGAATTTATACAAAGTTAAACATGATGCACTATCCTTGAAAAGATTGGTAGTTTCCTCTTCTTTTCTTTGACTAGAAGTTTTAATGGCTGGTAAAAGTTGCCATATTTACAGAAATTGTAGAAACTCGAATGATAACAATCCTGATTTTGTTTATATATATATATATTTAAATTTATGACCTCTCTTTAAATCTGGATAACTTAAATCAATTATTTATTTTTAGAAGTAGGCATGTTAGGACAAATAAGGAAAATCAATTTGAATACATTTTCATTCCCAATGTTCTAACTATTGATCGTATATACGAGTATGTATTATTATGAAAGCAATATTGGACATTGAAAACGTTTCCACAACAAAAATTCAATTAAAATATCGAAACTTTACATAGAATTCCCAATGAAATATTCAGTACGAACGCTTAAAATAATAATTAGAACCCTATCATTCCGCAATTACTCACGGCTACATCAAATACCATCGTTGATCGCTCTCGCAGTAGTTTATGGGAACGGTGTACTTCCAGAAATATTAAATTCTCAAAGCTGGCGAATTTCAAAAATTAATTATTCAGAAACATTATGAAATGAGATTGAATTGGGGCTTCACTTCGTGTATTTGTGCACGGCGAGTAAATCATTTCAGTGAGCGGATGTAATTTTTCACGTTTCCTTCGCCCTGGGCCGCGCTCGCGTGACACCGGTCACTACTGGTCAGTGCTGTCGGTAGCCGATTCCATTCAATTTTTTAGATTAATTAGACAATAATTCATCTTTATATTACTAAGTGTGTGCACTTCTCGAAACGGTAACTTTTTAAAATTAAAAATTATAAAAACGGAAGTTCCCACTGATGGATTAGTCATATTTGTTTTAACTGTTTTTCAGGTAATGTCGTTTTATCAGTTTCCGTTTCGTTACTAAGCGTCCGACATCGTTAAACGTTATGGACTCTCATATATGCACGAATGGAAAATGTTGTAAGGGAGTGAGGGAAGGAAGTAGGTCGTTGGGGGGTGGTGGAGGGTATGAATATTAACCTTACTATTCCGACCTAGTACCGAAACATAACTAATGCCATTATTGCGACTATCATTTCTATTCAGATTGGTGATTTCTCACAAGTGGAATAATATATAGTTGCCCACAACACAAACAGGCATATCTCATATATAGGAATTTTCCAAGAGAACCAAAAAACTGTTTTTTTTTTCATTCTGGATTTTTATACATTATATTATAGTTTTCGCTAAAGGGATTTTGATTACGCCTTTTTTACCCCATACATGTAATAAAATGTTTAATAATCCGGCAAAAAAAAAAAAGGTTTTGGGACTCTTAGAAAGTTGCTTAACATGAGATACGCTTGTTTGTGTTGTGGGTGACGATTTTACATCATAGTAGCAAACATTCCACTCCATAAATTGACGTATTAAAAATGTTGTATTTGTTAGCATTTTAAAAACACAAGTCGTTATTAGAAGTTACATTTTGATTTAAATGATCAAAAGAGAAATGATTTTCAGATTTCACCCCATCTTATGCCAATATGTTGTACTATATGTCTGTTAGTCTTATTAGTTTCTTTTAAATCGGTTTGATTGTTATTTATTTATTTATTTGTAAGAATCAAACAGCTTTTAATACTGATTTATGTACAAAGGAAATTTAACAAAAGGTACGCCAACATTATGCTACCAGTGGTTAAGTACGGATGTTTTATTAGAAAAAACAAAATAAGAAGGAAGGGGGGAGAGGAAGAGGAAGATAGGATCGGGACAGGAGATGGTCTCGATACATTTTATACTCGTGCATCAATTTATTATTCTTCGCATTACTCAACTTTTTGTTGGACAGGGTCGACCAAGGCCTCTAGACCGCGTTATCTGCTGTGCTCTTCAAGGTGGTTCTCTATCTTCACTTTTATAAAAAAAATATTTCCGTCGGTATTGACTTGACCATTTCAATTCAAATTTTGCCATCATTTTGGCGTGGCGTGGGTCCCTGGGATGGCATATAAACCATTTGTTTACATATATAAAATCTAAACTTTTTTTATAAAATATGCAGGGGTGGGTAGATACTATGTCCCTTTAAGACCCCCGTCCGTTGGGAACGTCGCTGCGGATGCAAATGCAAGTCGTTCACATGAAATTCCATACCTACCTTTAGGACCGATCGTTGTCAGGTTGATATTAAATCGTGTATTATTTACAAGCGCGGTTTGAATGAGCCACGCACTATCGCTGCTCACTGAGTGATTTATACTATTCACTGTCACGTGGTATTCCGATTCCGCATGCAAAAACACAAAACAGCGGCTTTCGCTAAATTGCCTCAGGTCTAATTCGTATTTAATATGTCTCCGCTACTGTTGGCATTACAATATTGCCGTGTAATGCGCGAGTTACATATTTCGAAATTTAATACAACTTCAGTAGCTACTTATTTATTGTTTGCAACCACAAAGGTCGTCATTGCCCAGAGTCAAATAGAAATACTGCATCTCCGCGTCGGTATTGTTTTTTTTTAAATTAATTTGGTTTATTTTTTATTTATTTATTTATACGCCTAAAAAGGGCTTCTACATAAAAGCGATACAATAAAAAATAAATATAAAGTATCATTGGAGAATATCTGTTTTATATTCGAAAAATAATAACAAATACATGTATGTATTTTTTTTAATTTATGTACCGCACAAAAGTCTCATCTGCTCCCAACCGTCCGAAGCCAGTGAAACTATGGCATCCCCAATTGGGGTATGTTATGAGGCTAAAGGTAGTGGAGACGGGAAAGAAATGGGAATGAGGAAGATGGGAAAGTACCTAGCTATTCAGATCTGGTCACCAAACATGGCTAAAACCATTTCAACCAACGTTTCAATTATAAATGGTTATCTTTCACCAGGGCGATACTGAAAGTATCTACCACTGTGAAGCGTTTCCTTAAATATGCTAAATATTATTTTAAATTAATAAATTGTATTTCACAAATTAATCAAATAAAATTTACTTGCGCACGCCGGGATTTGAATTCGCGACCTCCGGATTCGTAGCCGAGGATCGTAACCACTCACCGTGGAGGTCGTCGGAGATGTTATCATAAAGAAGGTAGAAGCAATTCTAAAATAAGTACATATATGAATATGCAAATATATTTAAGTCTATAACTGTAATTACAAGTACATTGGGAAAGAATAAATGGAATACTCAAGTAATATACTGATATCATAGTCAGATATCAATAATTTCAACTTAATCCTGATTTAAAAATATCTGTAGATCAATATTTATTACCGAGGCCATGAAATCTCCGTATCGACGAGTCTAAGGCGAAGTTAGTACGAAATAGTTCTTCATGAAATGTAAGTACACTTGTTGTATTTCAACTGGATACTCTGAACATTATCATTTTTAACAGGTCCTGAGTATCAAATTGTGCATGTATTATTTTATGCTAACAGATCAATTCTTCTATCGGACAATTTATTTAGTAAAATGAAATTTAAAGGATAATCATAATTAATCTTTTCTGAAGGTATACCCATTTCATATTTGACAATATTTCTGTTTTTGAAACTGATAATTCGTGGTGGTATTCCACTATAATAATATAATAAAACACATATAAAACTTATTTCCACTTTTATTTTATTTTATTTTACCGTAACCGGTTTCAGCTTGTTAAAGCCATCTTCAGACTGGATGAGTTAAAATGACGGTAAAATAAAATAAAATTGGAAATAAGTTTTATATGTGTTTTGATAGATTATTATAGTTGATGAATTTCAAAAATGTGCCTTGTTCTCTCTCAATTTTATCTATATGGATTTTATAATATGGACTCCAAAGAGTAGAATTAAATTCTAAGTAAGTTCTAACCAGTGAAATAAAGAGAATTTTGAATAGAAATATTGATTTGAATTCACGGGTTGTTCTTGATGCAAAACCCAACATCTTCACAGCTTTGTTTGTGATTTCATCAATGTGGGGAACAAAGTGAAACTTATTATGAAAAATTACGCCTATATTTCAGATAATTTTTCAGGGATTATTGTCTGTGATTTCATCAATGTGGGGACCAAAGTGAAACTTATTATGAAAAATTACGCCTATATTTCAGATAATTTTTCAGGGATTATTGTTTGTGATTTCATCAATGTGGGGACCAAAGTGAAACTTATTATGTAAAATTACGCCTATATTTCAGATAATTTTTCAGGGATTATTCCATTAATAGAATATTAAAACAATATTTTAATGTTATTAATGCAAAACTTTATGTTTTGATTTTTTTTTTAATATTTAATTAAATTTTATTATATTCACACGATTCATAAAAAATTACAAAATTATTTTGTAAGACATGAGAGTCGTTGTTAGGTGGAAGGTGTTAGGGAGACGAAGAAGAAGGGAGAGGTGAAGGTTGGAAAGTATTTAACTGTTTAGATCTAGACATTTCAAGCAAAGCATCGATTCTGAATGGTGAAGTTTTTCCACGACGACAAGGAGATTTTAGTTAAAGTTGTGAGATAAAATTTTCAAGCGTAGGTCATACAATTCTAATTTGTCTTATTAAAAGAATATTTGTTTCTGAATTGCAACTCTCTTTTTTTATTAAATTTAAAGAAATTTACAAAAAAATACCAAAAGTCGAGATAAACTACTTTTTAGAAGTTTGACTAACGGGTGCTTTTCTCTCAAAATCTTGTTACTATTAGTTTACTTCAACGGTATAAATATTTAGTAATTTTATTAGATAAATATGCCAGGAGCACTGTAGAAATAATATTAAGAATAAGTAAGAATGTATACAATATGTTAAGAATGTATAAATAAAACATTTTTATATATAGAATATAAAATGAGCACATTAGGAATGCCACTGAATGGAATTAGTTCATTATTATCTTAACATTTATTATTGTGAAGCGCACTTGAAATTAAATAACACAAAACTGCGCTTTATAAATTCTATGTTATAATTATAATTTTTATATCCATGTAAAATAAACATTTGTAATAACATTTAATCTTTAAAATATGAATGAAAAATCAAATACAAACAATTCCTTTCAGCTGGCCAAGACTTCAATATATTAATTAACTGCTTTATTTTACTACAATTTTAAATTTTACGATGTAAAATATTTGAATAGCTAAATGAAAATCTGGAAAAAAAGGTTTAAATATACCGCTTTAGGAACGTATTAGTTTTAAGCAGCAATTAATAATGAATATGCATTTGCAGTTTAAGTTAAGGGCCAGCACTCAAAACTGAACCAAAACATGGCTTTGTAGTTTGCTAACTCAAGCTATGTTACAATTCATTTATCTGTAAATTCTATACGGGTAGTTGGGAAAATGTATAAGGTTTCGAAAGACAGAAATCCTGATATTGTATTCTTTAAAAAAAATTGATATACATACCAAATTGCCTGAAAATTAGTGAAATTTGAACGTTTTATCTCAAATTCCATTACCTATGTATTTCATATAGGATTAAAAAGATAAGAATTTTAGGATTTGTGCATAGAATTTATAGATAAATCATTCGTAGTACATTTATGAATATCATGATTATGCATCACCGATCTTGCTGTCTTATTAAACTGGGCACTGATTATAATTACGTATTTTATTAGCACGTATCTTGCACGCAACGAAAAGTTATTTATGATGTTACACAATCGGAGGACGAGAAAAGAATGCATTTTTGGGGCGATTTTAGCTTTTTATAAAGTGGTTTCTTGTTCATATGTTTTTTTTCCAATAGAATGTTTTGAATAAGCGCCTGTCGGGTAGCTGGTAAATAGGTACCGGTAGGTAGCTACAGTAGCATTTCTTGTGTTAGCAGACTACAAAGTGTATATTGGGTCCTGACCGTTAATACAATGTTCCACCACCATAATATCAGCACGTGTTTAGTTTGCGATCGTATTTGTGTTAAAGTATAAGAAAACTTCTCGGGATAAAATCTAGCAAACAGTAAGTCCGTAGGTAGGTAACAAGGCATTTATCACTCGGAGGCAGTATTGTCTGTGTAGGTAAGTAGGTTGAAAGTAGGAAAACAATCGAGTTCGATTATGATGAGAGCAAAAGGGGACGGGGGAGGAGGGTCGGGGAGGAGCGCGAGGTGGGGGTAGTGAGATCGATGGCCAGATAGCCAGTCTCGGTGAGTGATTTAGCAATACGGAATACAATGCAAATCATTAACATATATAACATTATCATACAACTACTGAATAACATGAATAATTACATGTGCCTAACCCGTGCGGCCGCTTCGACCGGGATTGTTCTTGTATTAAAAGGAAATGATTTTTTTTAGTGGGGCGACTCATTTGACTAGCTGCTCCGAGTTCTGGACTTGCCTTACCGTGCTAACCGTGCATACGTTGTACAATTGCACAGTTGTGACGAACTCGTTCGGACATGAGAAAACTGCCATCTTACAACAAAAACAATATTATATTGGGTGCATTTTAGATTTATTAATTGTAAGCTGAGCATTCCAATTCAATGAAGGACCGTTAGCTCAGTAGCTAGAGCGGTAGTCCCGGTAAAACAGAGGTCCTGGGTTCAATTCCCGAATGCGACTAATACATTTTATTTTCTGTGTCGTTTTCTGTTCCATATTTCATTTGAGCTTTGTTAATGTTATCTTCTTAAATGAATAAATATTACAATAAGGTTACAAGCTTTAATAAGTTATTCCAATAAAATGACAATAATTTTGATCGTAAGTAGATATATAAAAACACACAACTTTATCTCTAGAAAAAATAATAACCTATCCTAGTTAAATCATAGGAAATAAATGTTTTACTTCTTTCCATTGTAGAGTTAAACCGATAGAAGTGCGTTGTGGGCTCGTCTGGTGTGCCCGAAATAATGTCAATTTCCATCATTTCAGTTGAAAATAGATCAAAATTTTTTAAATATCGAAATTCTTTCTAGAACAAATAATCAATTTCTTTGACTGTCTGAGGCCTGGGAGTCGAAAGATCTTATACAAAACGTTCGTTAAACGACCTTAGTTTTCTTTCAAATCGGTAGACATGTATCACACTATCGGATTTGGTATCTGTTCACTAATTTGAGCAAGTGTCAGATTTGTTTTCCCTCTTGCAAAACTCTCGTAATACTCAACGACTCTTTTAATGCCGAGAATTAATACACCAGAACCATAACTAAATGAAAAACAACATACCTACATGTAAATAAAAAATGAATTCAGATACATTTTACGTGGATAAGGTAGTGCCTAATTGGACTGCTATAAAAATATTAACAATTTCCCAATCAATTTCAAAATAGCCAGTGCGTTTTCAATTATTCATCCCGACAATATTTTCCTTGCATACCAATATTTAAAACGTCTTTTCCATCGATGGCCTATGGATATAATCCCATATTATCGGAGCCGTAGCCATTATCCGGATCGCCTGGACTTGGCTAGATATTATATCGCTTTATTCATAATATTACAGAAAAGGAATTATGTTCTGAAGCAATACCCACCTTCCCTTACTCGCATGACAATATAAATAATATTAAAATGCATAAAATTATTGCAAGAAATCTATTAACACTTTCAAAATACGGGCAAAGTACCAGCCATTAAATGCAGCGTCACGCGCACCGTACCGACTGCACCACTATAACGTGTCAAGGGCAGGAACGAAGTACGCAAAATTTATTTATTTATTTATTCACGTCTAGAAGGCTTTTACATGATGATACAATGTACACATAAAATAATAAATAAAGTGTAAAAGAAGTATGTAGGTACAACATAACAGTATGTAGTTACAGTGTAATTATCGCAATGAATACTAGTTTAAACTGTGGTTACATTATAACAGCAGGTTGTACAAAAGAGTATAAGAAGTAGTTTAGTGCATAATATAATAACACAAGTATAAAAGAAGTGAGATGGTAGATACTATGTAAGTAGCTAGTTTCAGCGCAATTGGTAGGTAATGACTTACATATTATATTCAAATGTTGACTCTATTTCATACATTCAACCTAACATGTGCGCGCAGTGCGCGTCAAGGGACAACTCATTTGTGTTAGTGTCTCAAAAGCAGTGCTTTTCGACAAGGCCAGCAAATGTAGCAATCAGTGCCATCTATTGTTACATCTAATAATTAGAATCACCTTACTAACAAAATAATAATAATGTCATCTTAGCTTTCTATAAAATTGTTGACCGTATTGTAATGTGCATAAATAAAGCAATTATTTGGATATTTGATGTGACTTACGGTATTCCACTACGACCAGTAACTTAGCCGTTCTTATCAACGACCACGAATGGAGTTGTCTAAGGTATTTTTTTTTAATAAAAATTAATTAATTATTTTTCCCATTGCCTACACCGATCACAAAGTGAACACCACTGACTTCGACTCATATTTCACTTCAAAGAAACATCATACGTGTTCGGCGAAAACATAAGAAACGTAGTTATTACACGGTTTTTCATCTAAATTTCTTATTGAATAAGTGAAAAAATAATACGGATTTGTCCTGTTTATACTTCATAGAAGTAAAAAAACGTTAAACCGACATTTTCATTCTGAATACACTGTGTACATGTTATTACGCCATAGGTAACTCTTACACGAGAGTATTTTTCTGCTTTATAAAGTAATTTTAAGGTATTTGTGAGCTTTTAGAACTCTCGCATGACGAGTTTTAATGTGCCATAGTGCTCCGAGCAAACCAACAATTTTGACCAAAGCTTGAATTTACTGGAACGTCATTAAAGGTCTATTCACATCTACCGGCACCGTGCAGTGCAGACACGCACAGTGGCAAGCACGACACAGGAGGGAGCATTTAAATTACACTGTGTTGTGCCTGCCCTTTTATGTGTCTGCACTGCGCGGTGCTGGTAGATGCGAATCGAACTTCATTTATAACAGGTTTCGACACAACCGTTCCTTTATAATATCTGCCCTAACAAAAAAAGAAATACATAAAGCCATGCGAAAAGTGGAATCTACACAGTGTATCAATAAAGTTGTGGATTTTATTTAGCTCTTTAAGATTTATTCACAGCAAAACATTTTACCGGGGTATCTACTTTTAAATAAAAATATTCCGCCTGATTTGCATATTTTATTGGAGGAAACGTTTACTCCACGTTAAACGCTTATACTTGTCTTGTCCCTATATCCCGTTCTACCCGTACCTACCTACATATTCATGTAATATCAACAATGTACGGACAAATGTATGGGAATTTTATTTGATCGCTTTTTCATTGTTTATATGTTTTAAAAAGGTTTTACCGGCCATGAAACAATACATCAACGAGATATAAATCTTATGGCGCTTGTCGGAGGGGAATTAGTTCGAAAGTTGAAAGAGCTCTTTAATCTTTGTTCGATAAAGAATATTTAAATGCAATGGACCGCGGGTCGTCAGACGATTGTTTATCTCCGACAAAATCCAACGAATTAGACGTTTAAGTGGTATCTTCATCGTTTCTGTACCGCGGCGTGAATTTCTAATATCAAGTAATGTATATAAAGAAGAACTTTTATAATAATATCAAATACCTATGACCTTTCAGTCTGGGTTTTCTTTCTGTCTGTCAATTCTCATCTATATTTTGTCCAAATATTGTTTAATTTCTAATAATATATTGGTTGATTTTTTTAATTACATATAATGTAAAAGTTTTTGTAAATATATCTATTAAAAAAATATATATATATATATTGCTATTTTTTTCGTATTTAACAAATAAAAATAAAAATTTTAACTCTTCAATTTATAGGAATAACTTATTGAACCTTATAAACCCAATTCTAACTCCATACCAATTTGGGAGACGGGTATGGGTACCGCCGCCCCGGAAACTATTTATTGGATAACCAACGCCTCTGTCATAGGTCGCTCCAAGTGGTTTGCTACGTTTGGGTACTTAGCAGGAGTACCCGGGTTCACGGGGTGAGGTTTGTCCAGGAGGCCTATTCTGGTTCTTTTAAAAGAAAATTCCTTATTCCTTTCCTTAGGCTTAAAGACTTCTCGATTAATTGCGGTTCCAGTTTTCTCGGATAACAGCTGTCAGCTGTCATTCAGCGAAAGATATTCATTAAAATATCAACATTTTAACAAGAGAATCAGTCAATATTAAGTAAGTCACCAGAGTAACAAATAATGGTAATTATAAGCTAAAATTTAACGAACAATGTTAATTATAAGTTAACATTTAACAAACAATGGCATAGATTATACCACCTTAGATATACCACGATGGCAAATATCACTTTTAGAAGTGGTAACAGAATAAAAAGGTCATAACTATCTAGTGAGGTGGGTACATATTTGCAAAACATAATTATTCGTTAAAAGACTGTTAAAAAAATGTTTTTAAAATGTTTGTTTCAAAAACCTCATGTCACTTGAAGATATTTTATCAATTTGTTTTTCAAATAATCTCTTAACAATCTGTTTAGGATTTTTAACTATGTCTCCGGAATTCTGCAGTTAAGCAAAAAATCTTTTATCTAGGGAAAAGAACAAGTAATATTCCTTAAAAATAACCAGAATAGGCCTCCAGCTCTTGGCGGCGGATGCGTCTACCCTTCAATTGCGTAGCGGGTCGGTTGAGGAAGACCCTTCGACCTCTCCGGACTCTCTCCGGACTCTCGACCCATTCCATTGCGCTGCAGTAGAACGGATGGATGCATATGTCCATCACCTCATATCCTATCCCTCATACCATTTTCAATCCCAGAACTTCCTTTCCTTAAAAAATAACCCTCCATACAGCATCCTCAAAGATTATATAGGCCCTCAGGGAAATTATTTTCCCCGAGCCTCTTGTATGAAGCAAATGTAATAAAAAAAATTATTTGATAATTGATGAAGATATTATTAATAAATCTCAATTAAACGTGAAACAAACAAAAAAATACATCAGCCAAAAATATGGGAATTATTACAATGAGATACATAATTTTTTTATTGTAAATATAAAAAAAAATGTGATCAAGCCTGTGTGGAAATGAGTTACGAACAAAAATCTGACATGAAATGCACCAAAGTGTTGTTGTATTTGTTATTAATTTTGTGCCAACAAGATAGTACAAACTCTCACTTTCATCGTGAAACACTTCCAAAGAGTAGTTCACTTACAAAGTTTCCTTAAGAAGATGTTAAATCTCGTCAGCGGGGAATGAGCTGAATGTATTCTCGCGGGTCTTGTAAGTAGGTAGTAGGTACCCGAGTGGGATCATCTCGCTGTCACTCAGCCTCAACTATCCGATGTTTTGTTGTGACACGCTCTATAATTTAAATATGAAATATTTGAGAGTTGTATAATATGTTATGGGTATGGGATGGGTAAGGAATGCGAGGAGCGCGGGTTGTAATTACTTCGCCCCGGGTTGTTTCATTATGCAGCCATAATACATCATATTACGGATTCAATGTAGTCAAAATGATGATATGCATTAGCGGGTACTCAGGAAACCGACGACAAAATAAAAACATAATACGAATGCGCTGTTGTATCGGTGCGCATTACCATGAGCATCGCGATGGTGGGACGTCGGAAAGCGAAGTTTAAAAATTGTTCTTTTGTGATTACTGAATAAATAAATTGATAGAAATTTACTGTGGTCGTGTCCGTGTGCCCTTAAAATAGCGCAATTTTTTTTTCTGATGAAATTTGTTGAAACATTTTACACACATCGAATATCTTTCTTGAGCAAATAATCATTTTCATTTGGTGGCGTCGAAAGGTTTTATTGGTATTTTTTTCAAATCTGTTCAGTTCACACTTCTAAGGATTATCTGTTCAGTGTTTGCGGGTTCGAAATATTCATATTAAATTTGGTATCTGCTTGCTTAATTACAGACGAACCGTAGGACGTCCGTCAAATAACGTAACTTCAACGCAACCGGCAATGTACTGAAAAAATATTAATATCGTTTAAAACTTTATTTTTACTAGTGACACTCATCCACAGCTGCACGAAAGCCACCTCTTTCCTAAATCCCTCTCTGTCATGGCGGGTTTGCAACAGACCGGTTGATGGTTGTGACAATCCTCAATGAAATACTAAGTATATCATCTAATTAGATTCAATTGTTTTTACACATCTGACAACGGATGTTGTATGTTTGCAACAAGCTGTGTAAAAATAAATTTAAAATCATGATGCTTACGAAGTGGATTTTTCGATAAATGAGGCATTTACCATAAATATTATAGATATTTGATAATAATGTTAATTTATTGGTTTTCGCCGACGACATAAAACTAGTCAAACTTAAAAAAAAAAACTATATAATACTGTATTCTCAATCATATAATTTAAATAAATTACAATATTAGTTTAAACTTTATCTGAACATGAAATGACACACGATAATGTGTTTCAGAACAGCCAATAAAAAATGTATACTATACCTCTCTCCCTGTCTATGAAATAATGATATTAGCATTATCTTCAATTCAACATTAAAATTTCTTTCACACCTCAATACAATAACAAATAGAAGATTAAAAATGCTTGGGTTCATTCTGCGAAATGACAGAGACTTCAGGAACATTTCAACATGAACAATATTGTACCTTTTGTTCGAAGTCAAGTTGAATATAATTTTTTTTATTCCATTTAAGAATATCAACATAAATTTCTAAGATACCAATATTAAATATAAACTTATCTATTGATACCATAAATAACAATTAATTTATGAAAGAATTAAATTTACTAAGAATGTCTCAGACAGATGACTTACTCCCTAAATGACTTTAATTTTTAAATTGTTAATGGTACTATAGACAGCCTTTCATATCAAATGGAACAACTCGATCCAAAATTCTATTTATTTCTAACAATAATATCAGGACTGAGACAGAAGTAGTAGATGTGTTCAACTGCACGGAATGTAGATATAAGAAGGCTAATCCATTGTAATTTTTTTTCTACTGCATCACGCATTCATACTGTTTGTATGGGTTAACCATTTACTTCAGTTCTGATTCACTTTATTTATGTATCCTACTAAAATACCTGTCGATATGTGTGTATATGTTTAATAAGTGATCCAAATAAAAATAGTTTAATTTTTATTGGAAAACTTATTGTAGCTTATGAACCTGATTGTAATACTTTTGTTAATCATTGATGATAATATTAACAAATCTCAAATGAAGAATGAAACAGAAAAGACACGTGAATTGAAAAGGTAACGGTCGCATCCTCAATTGGATAGAGCGCTGGTCCCGGATAAATCGAGAGGTCCTGGGTAGAGCTTTCTATCCCGGGATCTCGAGAACCGGGATCACGGGAATCCCGGACCTTTGTCGGTACCGTAATTCTGGTGTTACACTTGTCTCAATATCGGGATTCGGGGATTTTTTTGGTTTCAACCATAGGAATGTGTTGTTTTTATTGGCAGCACGTCGTTTATTACACAATATTCTTGAGATCTTGGGATACAGGTCATAAAGATTTCGGGGTAGGTTATATTTATTGTGCTATTTCTTATAAGTAAGGAAAATCTTATTGAAGGCTGAATAACATTCAGTATTTAGTCTTGTGACATCACTACACCGGGATTGTTCGGGCAGATGAACTTTCACTTCACAATTTCGAGTTTTGTTTGCAAATAAAAGTAAGAAACTTACGATTTACTCACGAATTCATATTTTTATTCTCTGTTTACGTGCTTACGTGGGACGGAATGGTCATTAAATTCCATAATAATTATTGCCAACAATTGGGAGTTGAAAAGTATATTAAGGCTCATATTCAAACATCACACGGAAAAGTTACAGCAGCAAAAATACGCTCATAAATTTATTTATTCACAGTGCCAGCCCCAGCAATCCCTGGATTGAAAATTGCCAGCATCGTAATCCCGGTTCTGAAAAAATCACCAAGATTGAAAGCCCTAGTCCTGGGTTTGGTTTCCAGATGCGACCGTTACCTTTTAATTTTCTGTTTCGTGCTTCATTTGAGATGTGTTAATATTATCTTAAATGATTTAAAAAATATTTACCTTAGTTGACTATCGTTAATGGTGGTAAGTCTATACTTCTAGACGTGGGGTTTTGTTAATAATCTTTCATAAATGTAATATTCCTACTTCCCTCCAGAGAGACCACCATTCTGAATCGAATAAGTGGCTTGATGTGGCTTTATCAATGTTTAGTTACCTGATTTAAATAAATACTCGGTTCTTCTTAAAATTACTCTTCTCCACCTCATTCCCCTCCCCACTTACATTAACTTTACAAAACTTCCCAACTATATGATGTCATAGTCCCGCCGCTTCCTGGTAGGTTGGATACTTGGAATCGCATAGGTGTACCTAGATAAATAAGAATTAAAAATATATATATCTGTAATAACCGTGCGACTGACGTTTAGTACGAAAGATAAGATAGAAGAGAGCGAGAAGAAGGATTCATTACAATACCTAGAGTTGAATAATACAAATGTAAGTGATTAAGCTATTTGGTTATTGTCAACGGAAAAGTTAAGCGGTCACCAAACTGTGTTTTACACGCGATACCTATCACTTTAACATTTAAAAACATATTTATTCAATGTAACATTAAAATTTATTAATTATTGGTCTATTATTGCCGATGACCGTGAGTTCCCGTAGTAGCTGAGGTGAAGCCTAGGGATGGGAGGGGGGTTCAACATTAATTTACCAACGATACTATATTTTAGAACATTTCCAATAATTCCAGTCATTAGAGTATTATTTCTGGCGACAATAATTGATAGACCAGCGTTTCAGTGGCTAATCCGGGGGTTTTACATTTTGCATTCCTTATGAGCCACTTTCATATTGATCGCTGCCAACTCCCGCGAACTTAGCAATCGTCATTTATTCATCACAACCAGCAACTAACCGATGCAAATTATTTATAATGAAATGATTACTAGAAACGGTCACTTTGTTCTTGAGCTAACATCTTTTCCGCCAACAGGCGACAGTGTAAAAACAAATCATTTATTTAATTTAAGACAATTTATTGACTGCCGATAATTATTTTATTCGGCCGTATAATTATTTACCGTGATTTGTTATCTGAGGAAATGGCACTATATTACGAAAGAGGTCATATCAATTTTCCGCCACGTTTATCCGATATACATTCGGATACGAATAATGCAGTCAGATTTCGCAGGTGCGGTAGCATCATTTCTAGAGCCATTGTTTTTATTAATATGTACAATACAACACAATACAATAAAATAATTCACTACTTGTATTCAGGTATTTTTTTTATCTCTGATCTTTTGCATAAATTACTTAATACTTTTTCAGCTCTGTAAATGCTGCGTATTTTATGAATGTAAAAAATGAAATTCAAGATTTACAGAGACTGATAATATTGTACTGTGTAAAAGAAATTACAAGTAATGTAATAACACATTCTGGTTGGTGTATTTTTTTTTACAACGCTTTAAATGTTAATTTACGGAGGTGTTTAAATAATAGTTAGTTAGCCATCGCGGTGGAAGTTTCTGATCTGGCGATAAAATATTCAGCAATTATAACTCTTCCAGATTAAAAGGAATTCTTCGATGGAAGATTGTTGGGTTTCCATTAGCAGTGGTGAATAGTAAAGGTTTCCGCTCAAAACACATCAGCTAACCATCCGAAATAGAAATATTGTTTTGAATAGCTAATTTTAGAAACCCCGTCTTTTTCTAGCCGACAACAGCCACTGACAAAGTAAGCACTGTTGCTATAAATGCTAATATGTCAAACGCTCAAGAAGAGAACTTAAGTCTAACACATACCACCATAAGATTGTACCGTTATGCCATACATTAAATATCTAGCGCCACAATGTACTTACACATAATATATATATTAATGCGCTCTCATTTTTACACTGTGTAAACAACTAACACTGCGACATTCTCAATTATGATTTTCATGTAACTCTTTAATGTAACGTTATTATTTAAACATCTAAACATAATATGAACACTTCGCTTCTCTACACAAGTATTGCTTAAAATAGAAATGCAATATTGTAATTAGAAATATGAAATGCATTTAATTTCAGTATATAAATAAATAACAAAAAAAATATTTAAAAGTCAACAAAGAAAATATCCTGAAAGAAATAATAACGTTGAGTAATTTGAAATTTTTTTAGCCGATTGCATTCGCTAAGTAAGCCATAGGTATATGTCAAAAGCGAATAGTGTGAACTCGGCTCAAATATAGCAAATTGACAACAAAGTACATGTCCTCAAAAGAGAAGACAAAATAGATATGTTTAGTAGATAAAATGTGTGTATCTATCCGATGACAGTCACTAAACAAGGTACGCAATAAGGATGGTGACTACAAAGTATAAATATGTCAAACGCTCGTAGCGTGAACTCGGCTCAAGTATAACAAATTGACAACAAAGTACATGTCCTCAAAAGAGAAGACAAAATAGCTATGTTTAGTAGATAAAATGTGTGTATCTATCCGATGACAGTCACTAAACAAGGTACGCAATAAGGATGGTGACTACAAAGTATAAATATGTCAAACGCTCGTAGCGTGAACTCGGCTCAAGTATAACAAATCGCCAACAAAGATGTACTTAGAGAAGAGGCGACGCCGAATGACTACTTTGCGTATTCCATTTATCGAGTGGGTGATTTCGTGGCGAGTGGGATATGCCGCGGGAACAAGTGTGTAGGGGTCACTGAACGGAAAATCTCTGGAAGTTTTTTTCAATGTTTATATTAAAAGTGAATACCAAACAAGAGTACCAACTGCCCGGAGCCATTGAGACTATGGTATCTCCAATCGGCGTATATTGTGAGCAGCTGAATGGAGTGGGAGAGGAAAGAGTTGGGAATGGGGAAGGTTAGGTATAACCTGACTTTTTAGATCCGCTTACTAAACACGGCTAAAGCCACTTCAATTAATGTTTCAATAGCAATCCCTTCCGACTCCTGGGCACCAGACAGGCCAATGATTATCTCTTGAAGAAATAATGGCTACTTGAAAATTTTGGATCAGTATCAAAATAAGTAAGATGAAATTGTGGTCGCTTGGGGCACACAAACACGCACGCGAAAAATTTCTATCGGTTCATCTCTTCAGTGGTAGGGGAGGGTGTCACGTAGTGTCTGATTGGTTTCAATGACTCGCCCGTGGGGGGGGGGGGGGGCGGTGAAGGAGGCAAGGAGGTTAGTTGACTCCCTCTTAATTAGTCAACGCTGCAGCGCCAATACTCCCGCACCCACCCTCCGCAACTTGAAGAATAAAGACACTACGCTTCATAATGTTCCTACGCCGGTTAGAATGAAACACTCCCATTATCTGAGACCCGTGGGATTAAGAGGAAATATAACACCAGGCGGAAAAAATAACAGTGCACTACAAAAAAAAATTAACCCAGTTTCATTGAAGGATATAAAATCAACCACATAATAATAACAATAATTGGATGACTTGTATTGCGCCGTTTTTATGAAAAATCACGCGCAGGGCGCATTTTATGTAATCTGTCTTATTCTTTTAATGAACTGATATTACAAATCTCCATAGCTCATGCTAGAAATATTATAAAAACAGTTGCATTGAACTTCACTTTTTAAAATGAAATAACCTGTGCAAATTTCATGACGCCAACTTACCTCATTCGAGTGTTTTTTTTTCACATTTTCACAATCAGATATCTATATGCTTTTCAGAAAAGTTTGAATTCTTACCTTCTGCGGTATTTCCAAAATCTGCTGAAATGAGGTCAAACATTTAAATCAAAACAAAAACAAAGTGGAAAAAGTAATGATTAATTAATTATTTTTTTGATGATTGGAAATAATATTAACAAATCTCAAATGAAATATGAAACACAAAAAGAGACGAAAAATAAATAAAAAAGTTATCGGTCGCATCTGAAAATCAAACCCAGGCCCTTTGTCTTACTGGGACAACCCCTCCAACCACTAAGCTAATGCGACCTTATCAATATTATTTTCAAATAATTTCCATATTTTTGGCACATACTCGTACGTGTATGATTGTCACATTATTTTTTATTTATTTATTTACACAGAATATACCATATAAATATCCGAAACACAATATATATTGCAAATATATTCAGGTAAAACTGTGCAAAAATCATACAAAAAGATAGCAGTAAAAAATATGGGAATAAACTTAAAATAAAATTAGTAATTCTTGAATTGAAATACGATATCGATAAAAATGACGGAAAATAATCAGGTCTCATTAGCTCAGTTGTTAGAGTTTTGTCCAGGAAAGAAAGAGGTCCTGGGCTCGATCCCCAGAGGGAATTAAAAACTAGGCGGGTATAGTTACCATCGCCCGGGAACCATTCACTGGATAACCAAATGCCATAGGTCACCCCAATTGGTTTGTTCAAGTCTGCCCACCAGCTGCGTGGTGGGGCGGATCGGGAGACCTATTGACCTCTCCAGCCGGACTCGACTCATCGCTTTGCACCGCAGTGGGAGGGATGGAATAATACGTCCTTCGCTCCTGGACACACTAACCCCCAGACTCCTACCCACCCCTCATACCTTTTTCCTCTCCAGAACACCCTCGCCTTTCTTTCCTTAAAAATACCATCCACAGATCATCTCCAAAGATAACATAAGCCCTGAGGGAAATAATTTTCATCAGGGCTTCCTGTGTAGAGTTGATGTTGAAAACAAGAAAAGCGACCGTTACCTTTTTTTAAATTTTCTGTGTATTTTCTATTTAATATTTCATTTGATTTTAATTAATACTGTCTTCAATGATTAAAATATTACAATTAGGTTTATAAACTTGAATAAATTATTCCAATAAATTGAATTAACTAATTAGTTGAATCCTGTTAAAATCAAGCGGATATTTTTTAGCCAACTGCAAGTTCATTGTTTGAACGCTGAGACAGTGGGAGGTCATTCACCTGGCTAGTTGTACTAGCAAGTGACAGCGATACCCATATAAAGTTCCCGTTGACTTTAAAAAAAAAGAGACATAATTTCTTCAAATGATTTGTATTCACTTTGTGGTGTCATTATTCACAAAAAAAATTGTAAAAAAAAATTAGTGTTACTCCTGATGAAGAAGAAGCATCGTTTTATATTAATAAAGTGGTGAATACAAAGTATATTATTTAATTCATTTATTATTAAAAATAATTGATGTAATGTATTCGAGGGTTCGCTGACCATATTCATTTTTAAACATTGGAACTATCATTCCTACATTTTGTGTGAATCGTGTATTGTGTACATTATCCACCACTGTCTAGTACTGACGGCACTGTTCATAAAAGCTTTTGCGAGATTATCAGCACAGGCTGACAGCCTCCCCCCCCCCCCCTGTCCTTAAACTTCTGAACAAATCTCTTCTTATATTATTTGTGAAAACGAAATAATCGTAAAAAATCACTTTTAGCATTAAGAGACACTATTTTAATTGGATTGGTTTTGTTTGAATCTACAAGTTAATTGAAAATTAGCGTTTCGTTGAGTAAAGTTTTTTTGTACGAAGCAGCAAAAAGCTTTCTAGGGGTGAGCTCTGACATCATGAAATGTGCACGCATTCATAGATCGTGATCTTTAGAGATTTAAAAATTAACTATCACGCCGTATCTCCGTTGTTCCATATATCATATTTTTTTAAAGTTTCGTAGAAACTTATTGAAACTCGGGCGAAGTCGGCTACTTCTAAGCTATTCCTTTATAAGGTCCATTCAAAGTAGGTAGGTCTCACGGCGCTTGCTTAAATTAACGTGGAAATTTGCTTTAGCTATAATTTATGCTGGTAGCCATAAAATTGTTCATAAAAATACTGAGTCATCATAGGGTCTTCAATATTAACATGTTAACTTTTAGTCCCAACTGCCCTCTGCTAACCGGAGCCAGACTTTAGCATCCTTAATTGAGGCATGTCTAGAGGCTGAAGGGTATGGGGGGGAGGAGACGACGTGGTTGAAGGTGGGGCAGTAAAAGCCATTTCAAACAAAATTAAATTATTTTATATAATTTTTTTATGTGTATTAAATGTGATATAAAACAATTAAAATGAAATAATTTTTTTTGGTTATGCCGGGATTCGAACCCGCGACTTCCGAATTCGTAGTCGAGAACCTTACCAACTGAGATCGTCTTTCGATTAAAATATGACACCTTCATCCATTATTCATATCACTTTAATATTTGATTATTAACAATTACCTTTATATCGCACGATAACATACTCGTTTATATCAATTACCCTAAATTATGTCTTTCTTAGGAAATAAAATAATCTATATGTCTATTTTAATCCTAGAATGGAAGCAAGGAGAAAAAATTATTTTGTCCAACTTCAAACTAATTTTAGTACGAGTGATCGCATTTTTTTTACAATAAACGACAGAGGATTATCAATAGTAGAATTTTTTTTATTTAAAATGGGAGTAAAATATACTTCTAGTTTCTATCAATAGGCTAGGAAAAAACACTTCCATTTGAGAGTTAAAAAAAAATCTACTGCCGTTAATATCATCACGCGAGAAGGGGATTTTTATTTATTTAATACGATCAAAAATCTTTAATCATTTTCTCATTTGACGGATTTGTACAAATTGGTTTGCCCATAATAAATTAGCAACAGCATCACCTCTTATTTATTTTTAAATGAGGCTTAGCCGATTGAATATAGTTTTTTTTTAGTATTTTTTAGTGTTTCCATTTTAGCATTTTTGCAAGGGGTGTATTTTTTGATATTTCACTTTTTCTTATTTATTAGGTGTCTTAATATTTGTAATTACTTAAATCATTAGAATAGGGTTTTTTAACATAATTTCTTTGTATATATATTATTAAAAGATATCGTAGAAATAAAATAAAATAAAAGATTTAAAAACACGTTTATTCTATTACGTTTTTTTTTTTAAATCTTTCAATTGCGGTACTTGCCTGCACAGCTAAATTAATTCCTTTCATACCTGTGCGTGTATTTTTTTAAGTTTATGATATAGATATTTTATATCCTAGCCTCCGTTTTCGTGAAAAATAACCTCAAGGACGCTTATGTGCTTAAATAATACAGGAAATTAAAGCTTTTTCATATGTTATTACCGAACAAGAGTTCCAACTGCTTCCAAGCGTTTGGAACCAGTGAGACCGTGGCATCCCCAATTGGGGAATGTTCTGAGGCTGAAGGTAGTGAGGGTGAGAAGGAGGTGGGAAACAGGAAGGTGGGGAGAAATACCTGGCTCTTCAGATCTTGTCACCAAACACGGATAAATCAATTTCAAGCAACGTTTCGATTCTGGATGGTGGTATCTTCCACTCTGGAACATGCCGCAAATGTTATATATTATTTTAAATAACTAACTTGTGAAATAACACAAATAAAATTTACTTGCGCTCGCCGGGATTTGAATCCGCGCTCTCCGGATTCGTAGCCAAGAATCGTAACAACTCAACCACAGACAGCGTCAAAGCTAATACTAGTAGGTACAGCCTCTTAGACATTAGAGTAAACTAATATGGCAAAACTGTTTTTACATTATACATATGTTTAATCGGCGGATTTAACTTCTACCAACCAACTCTAAGTGGAAAAATGAATATTGTATATTTGTAATTATTACAGTGTTCTCCACATAGTGTGCCTTTTGGCACGTAATGTGTGAGAAGCAGATAAACAAATGTGTATAATAATACGTAAGTATTTCAAAGTAATGTCTCCGGTAAGAAAGGGATAAGGGTGGGAGAGGGGAGGGAGGAAGGGGGGGGGGATTAAAGAGGGTGGAAATCATTATGCTGGTGGAAAGAATAAAAGAAATTGTTCACTTTTGCTTTGAAAATGGGCTTGAGGGAGCATTCCGTACGTCAAAGGGTAGTTCGTTTCAGAGGCGTAATTTTTGTACTGAAAATGAATGAGTGAACGATGTAGCTCGGTGGATGGGAATCGCAAGGGTTCTCTCATTACTTGAACGAAGAGAGAGCTTGTGTTCAGATAAAAAAATTAAAAACGGTTTAAAATACGTTTAATTAGGTGAACAGTGTTCAGAATGTTGTAGAGAAAGGAAAGCGTGTGTATTTTGCGTCGTGTTTTCATGGGAAACCGGTGGAATCGTTTAATGATAATGCATTAGGCTTGATCGATTTCATATTATGGCATATATTTAAATGTTTTGTACTTTTCCCAGTGCAGTAATCAGAGTTCGTTGTTGTTTTCAATTGCTCCCGAATACCGCGCAACCGAGATCACATTGCGCCCGGAATATGCTTTAGCCGTGTTTTGTAAACTTCATAATGCCATTGAGAGTGGGTAAATTACACTATGCCCGATATCCAGGCAGAGAATACTCACAGTTGTGGATACATAGTCGTATGTTCAGCATGTTCATATATTCAGTGTGTCTAGTGGTAGTAGGTCTGTGTATCCATTGTTTCTAGTATAACTAGTGTGCTCTCAATGCTGTCGGGTGTTGATGGAAGGCGACTGTAATCCACTTACATGCACCCATGGCCTGCTTGCACCCGACCGTCACGTGAACCCAGGAGGTAACATTCTGTTTCAAATTGAATTACCGAATTCGCCAAAATCTCCGTCCGGGAGTAATAATAGAGTGGCCTGTTTAAACAGCGCGTCGTTCCGAAGGCAAACTCACGCGCTGTCACTGTCGCATCACTCCGTATATCTACATTATTTCAAAATTGAAAACAAACGTATTTCAAAATCATTTTAGTACAGTTGTTAAGTATTTATAGCAAGAATATCCTTTTAATTATTGGTACTTTTCATCCAATCTTATTCTTTTTTTGAATCATTTTAAAATTTGTAGCTGCACTCTTATAATAATAGATCAGTTCTTACTCAGTGCAGTAAACACAGCAAAAAAAAGACAATTTCCTTAATGTACCTTTTTATGGTTTGAAATGTTAAAATTATAAATAACGTCACTCTATAATTCATTCTTCTTTTCTCACAAATAGCAGCCTGCATTAACTTACTTTAGAGATAATTAAACCTCGTTAGACCGTTGTATTAGTCATCAGAAATATACTCAGTGTTAACAACGACAGTGTTTTTATCTAACGAGTACCAATCACCTATCGACGTCAGGATTTTTTCGACATTTTCAATCCATCGATAAAGTCCAAAATTTACAACCTTGGGCAGATCGAGGACTTACTAGCGTGGGCAATTACTCGAACGCGGTAGGGGGGTGTCTTGATTGATCGAATAAAAGTGATTACCAGTTTTAATTATTCCATATTTATCTCCCTTTCTCAGACATCTTGCGTGTAAACGAATTTAAATAAAATATTATAATGTCGCATGTTTCTAATCGAATACCCGTATAAATTGAAGAACGTTTTTTTTCTGAATCGTAACAAGCCGAAAAAACGAGTTAAATTTATGAATGGTTATTTGTTAAACGAATCAAGATGCGATCTCTCATGAATTTTAATCTGGTGCACTTACGTCTTCACTTCGCGAAAGCGGTGTAATAAACTCAGAGTTTTACATCTAAGACCCCGATGTGATTTCAATCAATTTGTAATGTTATAAAATCAAGTAGGTACAACCGAATTACGAATGGGGAAGAGTATGATCGGAAGAGACTGGAAGGCTGATAAGGAAGTTAATATAATTTATTTATTCTTATTACATGCCCATGCTACATTTATTAAATTTTTATTACAGAATATAATGAGCTATCGAAAATACATAGATTTTAAACTATAAAGAATTGATAAACAATATTTTTACAGTAACATTTAGTAGGATTCATCAAAGTGCAGATATAGATCACGCTTTATTTTATAAATGGAGTCAGCATGCCGAGGGGTAAGGCTATCGACTACGAATCCGATGGTCGCGGGTTCAAATAACGGCGTAGGCAAGTAAATATTATTAAATTAATTTGTGCCGTTTCAGAATTAATTAATTAATAAGAATATTTAGTATATTTGCACATGTTCCAGATTGGAAGATACTCTCAGTATTGCCCTGGTTAACGACCACCATTTAGAATTCAAACGTTGCTTGAAATGGCTTTTAGCCGTGTTTGGTGAACCAGATCTGAATAGCCAGGTATTTCCATACCTTCCTCTTCCCCTTCTCCTTCTGTCGAAAAATAAGACACAATTACATAACTTTTTCCATATTTTCTAAAAGCATGTTGGTACTTGTACGAAATCGGGTAGTAGGTACGGGAAAATCATTTTAAATAGTTTATTGCTTGTGTAGTGGCGTACTGTATCGTAAGACTGCTGCGGAGTAAGAGGAGACTGCGAGCGGGTGTTTCAAACTAGTTCGATCCAATTTGAACCACTATCGGTGTGCACAAATATATTCAAACGTGCGCTCTTTAAAATGATTTGCCAATACTAGGCTGCTAATTTAATAAAACGATTTTTTATTTTATTTATTAAAGCATTTTGTTTCTTTGAGACTTATAACAGTCGCTACTAATGTCCCACTCATTGTGGAGAAGATTATTTAATTGTAGCTTAGTTTTTATGGTTTGTTGTATTGAGTTTCCAATATGAGGGCTGTTATTGCCCGCATGAACTTAATCGTATTGGAAATTAGATGGTTTGCCCCAAAATATTAATTAGATAACCTAATGTCTGGTGGCTTTCATTATTATATAAATTAATTCGTCAATTCGAACCCCAAACAATGTATTTTTTTGTGGTTTCATCTATATATATATATAAGTAATGATTGTATGTTTATCATTATCCGACACCGTTTCTCCCTAAAACTGTAGAGTGGATAATGAAATTGAATATCCGTTCAAAAATTTGTTTGCTCAGTTTCACCCGGTGTAAGCGACAATTGAGCCAATTTCGAGTACGACACATGCTCAGAATACACTTCTTCCGGCTTATCTATTCAGTGGTTTTAAGGTGATATTATGTAAGCACCGTTTGTTGCGTATGTGCGAGAAGAAAAAAGAACTTCCCTCTAATGGAAACTTTGAATGGAAACCGCGAAGGTTTAAATATTAAATTCCCCATCAGAAGAAGATAGGTGGCGGAAGGTATTTGTGTGTTGCGCGCGTGTATATGTTTAATAACGAAACAAAACCGTAATATTTCCGCGAATGAGAGTTGCCGCCTCGAGATGAAAGAGCCAAGCCAAGCATTATAAATATTATTACAATAATCCATTTAATTATCGGTGCGGTCTCTTTAACATAACTGCGTGTTAATGAGTCGGAAGCTTTATTTACCGGACCAACCCGAGCGGCCAGATCAAAGGGCGCCGAGAGACGCCGCGGGGCGACGCCTGGGCCGCGCCGGCGTCTTCCTGCGGCGCTTTACCAGCGTCGCGGAGCGCACACAGCACGGCGCTCGCTCGCCCGACTTCGCGCTGCACCGGGCGCCTCGCGCGACACGCACACTGTCGTACTGATAGACTGTCGCACTTATCATCTCCCGCCTCGCGATTCGTCACTCCCAACAATACACACTATCATCATTTACTAATACGATCTATTCTTATCTTCATGATTGTACTAGTATAAAGGTGGGTTCCCATAAAAGTGATTATCACATAATATTTAGTATATTTGCGGCACGTTCAAGAGTAGTAGATACCTACTTTCAGTATCGCCGGGTGAAAATCATCCATTTAGAATCGAAACGCTGTTGCTTTAAATGATTTTAGCGGCGTTTGGTGACCAGATCTGAAGAGGCGTGTACTTTCCAACGTTCCCCTTCCGCGTCTCCATCTCTTTCCCTACCCCATCGTATTCAGACTCACAATATACCTACCCAAATTTTGTTTTATATGAGATGATTTTATATAAACCATAGCGCACCATGATGGTATTTAAATCACTGTTGGAAATACACTTGGTGTCAAAACATCCCCTTTCAAAAATTCAACTATGAAAGGAATTACTGCCGAGACTGGTGTTTGATTCCGGTTCTTTTAAAAGAGAAAATATTGTCCTTATCCTCTTCCGATTCCATGGACCATACATTTTTAAAGAATTTTACGGTTTAATTATCACAGTATTATTAAAAATTATAGGTGTATCACACATACTTAACACATGTATTAAAAAAATATCGCTTTATCGGACATTTCACATTTTTGACATAGGTACTTTACAGACATCAATTTTGTTAACTTTATTAATTTAATAGCATTATTGTGCGACAAATAACTTACCAATAATGTTTAAAGTATAAACCTTACGATACTATATATATATATACGTATATATATATATATATATATATATATGTAGAATAATTTTCTCGGTTTACCCGCGTAATGTAGTCCTTAGAAGGACTTTTTAACTCCTGACGTTTCGGACAAATCACATTGTCCATCTTCAGAGGCCTTATGTCTTGAGTTTTGTTTTGAACAGATCGCTTGAGCGTGTCCGTTCAATCCAAAAGTCAAAACCTAAGTGGTTGCAAATCATTTTAATTGTCTAGGACGCAGAACGCGTGTAGATAAAGGGGTGGGGGTAGGGGTGGGGCATTTAATAGGCTGTTTACGCATAGTAACCGGGTTATTTTTATTTAAGGAAGTTGAGGGTAATTCTAATCAAAACAAAACAAAACTCAAGACATAAGGCCTCTGAAGATGGACAATGTGATTTGTCCGAAACGTCAGGAGTTAAAAAGTCCTTCTAAGGACTACATTACGCGGGTAAACCGAGAAAATTATTCTACATCTTACACCCGTGAAAATCTCAACCATAACATATATATATATATATTTTTAGTACTACTATGAGTTTAGTGTAGGAGTTAAACATCTTAATAGTAATAAGAATACATAGTTATACATAATAAGCAGGACTGTATAAATAATGAATATTAAGTACTAGAAATTAGGTAGCATTAATAGAATTTTGGCTTATAATTTCATTTTTCTTTTTATTTTGTTTGCATTTTAAATTATTTTTTTATACGTTTTGCAGAAGACTTCAAATATTTTATCCCTTTGTGAATATAACCTTTTTTAATACTCTAATATAATATATTTATTTAATTTTTAAATACTGTATATTGTTACAATAATAGACTTCAAATAGTATTTATTACAGAATGACATATTATATATTTTATTATTTCAACGCCAATGAAGAAAATGCTTTTTATGTTTAACATAATATAGTTGAATAATGTATCGTTAAGTGATGGAATGATTAGATTGTTTTGAATTGATGGAATTCAGTTGTAAAATAAGTATTTTAATTTATGTTTTTAATAATATTGAATCTGTTTTTTTTTTTAAATCTTCGGTTGAAAGATTATTAAAATATTTGATTCCTTTGTGAATTTTTTTTTAACGTGTTATCATTGAATATTTGTAATGTTAAGTCTTTAATTTTTGGAACCTTCGTTTTATTTTCATTATTACTTTAGTGATAAGTCTTTGAACCACCTTTAAAGGGCTTAATTTTTTTGCTTATGCATCTCCCCATTCAATAATTCCATATTGTATTATTGGTTGGACTAAAACGTAATATATATAAATTTTTTTAATTATTTAATTTTAGAGTATTTTTTAATGTAATAAATTTATAAATGCATTTCCTAATTTATTTTTTTGTTCCTTAAAACTACGCAAATATCAATATTTCTAAATAATGCCCTTCCCTTAATAATAGTTGTAATAGGGAGAACCGGAACAGCAGTTAACCAAAAAGTCTTTAAGACAATGTCTTATTATTTAAAACAACCGGAATCGGGCCCCTGGTCATTAGGTGCGCTTTCAGGACGATTGATCTGTACCACCTCAATGCGTGTTCAATTCATAACCATCCATGATTTGTCAGTATTTGTTTTTAATAGCGGGAAGACCCTGAAAATTCAAGGTGTTGATTATACGGATAAGTGAAAAAGAATTACCCGTATCCAAGTGAGAAATTCACAACTTATTACTTATACTGTTCAAGTTTTTATGTCTCCCGGTGCACCGTCGAATAATGGTCTGCCAACCTGGAGAAAAGAGCATTACCTTCAAAGAGGCAACAATTAAAACACTCAATTTTAATAAGCCAGTTTCAACGCTAATTCTAAGACGGTAAATACCTAATTGTTGCATTTCTCGGCGCTTTACGCGACCCCACAATGTTGGGGTATTTACATAGTGCGAAGCTCCGTAGACTCCCCTTTGGGTTCGCAGGTCTAGTGGCAATTACGACAATAAACTGCAATTACTGGAGACAGCATAAGTGTTTAACGAGGAAGGTGCGGGTGGTTTCAGTCTGCATACGGGCCAGCCACAGCCAACCAGCCAACCTTCCTTCAATACCTCAAACGAGTCTTTCCCACAATATGCTCGCACTCTTTGTAGCAATGTGGGAACAAATGATTCTGCTAGCTCTCAAATCTGATTACAAAGTAATATCTAATATTGAACACTTACCTATATAAATGGCGACAATGATTGAATGAAAGATCACTAGTAGGCACTAGAGGTGGGCGTTTCAGATTATTTTTAAAAATAACCGAAACAATTTCGGTTTCTCAAAATAACGGTTACTGCGAACTAATGAACGGTTAATGTGATAAATTATATTTTTTAAATAAATAAAAACCGATTGAGGCGAGAAAGCGATTAACGCGAAAGCGTTTCTTAGCAACGGTCAACAACGCAGTTTCGGACGAAAGCATTTAACGAGGAAGCGTTTCTTTGCAATGGGTTACGGCGTATCGCAGACGGGCGTTCAATTTTTTGGTGAGCGACAGAGTTTCGGGCGAAAGCGTTTAATGCGCAAGCATTTCTTTGCAACGGTTTACAACGGGTATAGCAGTTTAGTAAAGTTTAAACTTTTTTGTATGGAATTCTCAAACAAATTATTCTCTATAGGAATAATTTGGCGCGGGTTTATTGGGTAATTGTTAAACGGTTTTCCCAAAATCCGCGAAACTGTTACAACCGTTTCAGAACGTAAATGGTTTCACGTTATTTTGCTCACCTCTAATATGCACATACTTTTTTGTTATAATGCTCCAAAAACTATAGAAAGCCGACAAAATACATATTATCGGAATTCTTTGCAATGATCATAACGGTATACTACGCCAGCTCAAAGACAATTCGTCTACCTAGCTCCAAAAATCTTCAACCTTCTGCCCGACTACTTACAAATTGAAACTCAACTCCTCACTTTCAAAACGCTAATTACACAGTGGATTCTTACATTAGCAATACATTTTAATCATAATACACGTACATTCTACTCACTAACCACCTAAAAACCCTTTATATATATAACCCGTATTTTTTTCCCATATTAATTATTTTATTTCTATTCATTTTTAAGTGCAGTAATTTGTTTGATTTCTTTCATTTCACTGAATATCTTAATTTAGTTGAATATTTTAAATATAGCATTTTTCTATTTGCTTTTTTTATTAATATTTTTTAAATTCCTTACATTAACATGTTTATGTTCATTATACTAATTACTTTGACTTCTTCTGATTCATTTGCTTCCCTCAATTCGTTCAATTCCTTCGACTCTTTGTATCTTCTATTTCAATTGCGTTTTTTTAAAGTAAAAATAAAAACTTCTATTACTACTAAATAGTTTTCTTTCTTTTTTTAATTATTTTAATTGACTTAATCGATTCAATTATCTGACCTCTTTTAATTGGTTAAATCGTTTAATTATTTATCTATTTCAAATAATTTTTATAATTGTTTTAATTACCTTGAATTGTTTTTAATCTTTTATTTATTTTATCTATTTTATTTATTTATTTTATGTTATCCTTACGTTAACTTCGTCCGTTATAATGCGGGACATCACTAGAATGGCGGACGAAACATCAATAAAAGAAAATTATACTTAACATTTTTATTTTAAATAGAAAAATACATATACATAATTTAAAGAAAATTTCCTTAGTTTGTTAATTTTATGTGCAAATTCTGCCGTTGTTGTGAGAATTTTAGATTTTTTAAGGTTAAGTATTAATTATCTTTACTTACCTACTCAGTATATATATAGTCTATAAATCTGATTGCTATAAAATTTTCGCGCGCTTAAAACGCGTTTTAAAGCGCTAGTGAACGACGCGGTTGTGTCGAAACCGGTAGCGAATTTAATAAATCAAAAATAGCAAAAGTACATAGTAAATAAAACTTCAAACAAAATGTCTAGAAATTGCTATATAGTGAATGCCGAAAAAATACAAGAAGCTATACCTATTAGATTAAATTGTAAAGTAAGTTATCCTGTCCACTGTTTTCTCACTTATCAGTTGTTTAAACTCGCATAAAGGTTTTACGAAAATGTTTATGTAAACTATCACCGGATCTGCAACGAACATGAAACATGGTTGATACAACACTATACGAATCGAATGCATCGTTTCTGTTGACTGCCCCTTGGTACTAGGTAGACGGGTACGACGCAGGTACTTTTGGAGTCACACGACTGCGGCGGTCACTACCCGCACAGGAAATCGGTGAACTAAAAAACACGTGAATAATATATCTCCTGGCCTTTGACCCTAATCCGATTCGATATAAATATATAGTGAAAGTATATTATTACCGAATAAGAATAATGAATAAATATCAGCCGCCGTATGGAAATACCTACAATTATCCAAAAAGGTTAAAAGTTAAAGTTTTATTTAAAAGTAAGATTTATAGTATTTTATTTCATGTCCCAGCGTAATTTAATGTTTGAAATGAAGATACAGATTTATTGTTGGCCGTAATACTAAGGTATTCATAAATCAGCGGATACGCCATCGGAAGATTTCAGAATAAAATGCAATTATTATAATAACACGATATAAATACGGCGGGTCGATAAAGGCTGACAGTTAAATGCTATCTCGGCTCGGTTTCACCTCTCGTTGCCTCGGAACAGTCGGAACAGACTCTTTGGCTTGACGGATCGTGACTTTTTTCCCGATATTTTTCACAATTTGGAAATAGCTCGGGCGTGAGTGCGAAACACGCTTTTTGGCCGAAATGCTTTATCCGCCCCGCCGATGTGATATTCTGCATTACTCATTTATTTGTCTTATGTGTTACTGACTTCAAACACGAACAACGGATAGCAATTCTATAAATTAATGTTGTTCGGCTCCTTTATTTTTCATTTTTCACGAAAGCTAGATTTATTTTCTATCACATAATGGATCGTAATGAAATATTCGTAAATAGAGCGTGTAGTTATTTAATTAACTAATGGACTATTCGTTATATTTTAATTTATTCGACGTTTCAATAAAAAGGCTTTTTGTAAGACTGGCTTTCTACGCGGGCGATATTTCATTGCCCGTGACGCGGGTACCTGAGGAGTGAGGAGATATTAAATTAATCAATTCTTTGGTAATTTAGTATCATCAACTTTTTAACTACTATCTTGGATAGTCGGGCTTCTTCGATCGGGGTTCAAGGATCAACCTTTACCACTACTTCTCGCGTTACTCGGGTGCTCAATTGTTTTTTTTATCATAATCACTTTTCATACGTATTTTTTAAATCTAAATTTTCATTGGGTCAAGCACTGGTCACTACATATTTATAACTATGTAAGTTAAGTTAGATACACATATAGTCTTGAAAGAATTAAAATTATATGTTTATATTTAAGTGCGAATACTAACGAATCAAAGAACAAAAAAACGTGTTTTTTACCACTGCAAGCAAGTAGGCTAACTAACATCGAAACATCACAAAACGTGCTTTAGAAATAAGCCGTGATAGGTACAAACTTTAAAAAAATTACAATAGGTCTCAACACAATATCGATTGTAAATAAGTAAAACCGTTTAAGCAGCAATATGAAAACTTTACAGATAATAAAAACGAATATTTTACTATCCTTACATTTTTTTCTGAAGTGGTACAAAATATAGCATTTCTATTTATAATATTATCAAATATGACGTTTGACTCATTTTACCGAGAGCTATTTAAAAAAAAAAAAAAAACCAAAAAAATGGTTTTCAAATAAAATGATTTTATTGAAAATTATTCTATCTTTATTTATTTTATTTTATAATTTAAACATTTATATTTATCAATGTATTTTACATTTGAATTGTTCCCTACTTACTGCGCTTGGGCCGTGTTACAGAAAGTAGTCCATTTCGTTTCGTAGTAAAGTCAAATAAAATAATCAGTATACAGTAAAATTTAAAATATTGTAAATAAATATACTCATTACAGTAACACCGCTTAAAAGTAACACTCTAGAAAATTGTGGCTTGGGGGGTTTTACCTATTGTCGATGTGTAGGCATCAATTTAACATGTGATGGGTAAAGTTAATGAGTTTATTTAAAAAAAAAGTTATTTCTTTCGACATGATCAATTTCTCCGTATAGGGTTGTTTTGGTTGACAAAAAAATGTGTTTATTTAGAATTTACATCTATGGATGGCAAAGCAAACAATAAGCGCGTTTGTTGTAAAAAAGTAAAGGAGAAGTGTTTTTAACCAATTCCATAGCATACAGAGTTCCTAGTTCACAATTTCGACTCACTGCGCGCCGCTGCCGCCAGCACAGGTAGTCACGAGAAATCCACGATTTAAAAAAGAATAATCATATTCCCGCACTCATGTGGCCACGTCTTACGAGTGTGCTATTTTATTCTTTGCGGGAGGGAGTAGGCCCGCTATTCGTGTGTTGGCAGCGTCACCCTACACGACCCGCGGCTTGAGCGCGTCTAGTGGCGCTACGGGCGCCGCTGGGCCTAGTGGCGCTAGTGGGGTTATTAGCGCTCTTCTCCCGGCGGTTGCGCTAGGGCCCTCACCCGCTCCGGCTGCTCTGCTCTGCTCTCTATGGGTATACCCAGCCACCACCACCATCGACACCAACCGCCATCTGGCGGTAGCACCAGTCACATTCCACACTGCTAACTGTATGATGATTTTACCCTCAATAACACCCAAGGCAAAATAAATAATAACTTTTCAGAATAATTTTGATTTTCGTGGCTGGTATATAAATTAATTCTACTCCACACTGTTAACTCTGTGATTATTTTACATTTCGGTACAGACACAAGTCAACCTAGATAGATTTCATCGGTAATTTGTATTCCTCCTGTTGTATATTTATCTCTTTATAATAAAAAACCCATTACAACAAGCACTTCATTATTTATTTAAATAACATGTTACACGGAAATTATGTGCAGTCGACTCGGAGAGCCAGGAAGCTAAGCTGCACTCTATACAATGGTAATATTCTGTCTGGCTAACTGACCATCTGACGAACAGTGTCATCTATGTGGAACTACCGACACTAAAATACTACACCACCCTTTAGTCTTGGTAGTGTAATATTGCATACAAAACTCAAATACAAAATACCTCTATTCTTTTACTTGAAATCCGGAGATGGGTGTTCGATTCTCTATTCAGTGCAAAGTAGTATTCATTTTTTTAAATTCTTAAGTACATCGAGAGCAAAAGCCCTTTTGACACTGTGCCTTTGTATTTTACGTCAAATGGCTTTTCCAAACACTGTTAGCCTGAGAGGTTTGATCTACCTTACAAAAATGATTTTGTATCTGTCTTATGGAACATTGAAAAATAATTTCAGACAAAAGCATAACTGGTATTATTCATAAAACATTAAACCCATTATTTATAAATTATCATGTTCAATCATTTCAGATAATAATTCAAATATCAAATGATATATGCAACAGAAAAAGGCACAGAAAATTAAAAAAAAGATAACGGTTAAAAAATATGGGAATTCCTAAATTGAAATAAGATATCTATCAAAATGACGGAAAATAATTAGGTATCATTAGCTTAGTGGTATGACAGGGGTCTTGGATTCGATTACCACGTGCGATAGTTCCTTTTTTTCTGTGTATTTTCTGTTTCACAGGAAATTTGATAATAGTATCTTCAACGATTAAATATTACAATGTGGTTTGTGAGCTTCAAACTAACTAACTAACATCACGCCGTTTCACCGTACGGGTAGGCAGAACGACAGCAAAACAACTCAATCTTGGCATACACATCTTGCTTCATTCATGTTCATACATCGTCTCATACATTCTCTTCTGTTATTCCGACTTCAGATATGGCCCGACTCAAGTATTTGATTCACTTGATCGTGCCATGTCCTCCTCGGGTGTTCCTGGCTTCTTCTTTCCTTCACATTCGCGTCATACATTCTACTTTCTTCGTTCATTCGCTTTACGTGTCCGAACCATCTAAACGTCCTTTCATTACGCTTACATCAGCATTGCATTCTTTATGAATCTCAAAAATTTTCAAGCGATAATTCATGGTTTTACCACATATTCGCTTCAGAGATTTCATTTCTTCCTTAAAATATCTGTGAAAATTGTTATATCATTATTTTTGGCTTAAGTTAAGTCACTGATTATCTGTTCAGAGGCTTAAGTTAAGTCACTGATTTTCTGTTAAGAGGCTTAAGTTAAGTCACTGATTTTCTGTTCAGAGGCTTAAGTAACGTCACTGATTTTCTGTTCAGAGGTAAGTACATACCTAATCGTTTTTAATCATTGAAGATTATATTATCCACTGTCAAAATGAAGCGTAAATCCGAAAAGACACAGAAAAGAAAAAGGTAATGGTGGCAGGTGGGACTGTCATATCGGTTTCATGTTCCATTTTCGGAGTTGTTAATATTTTCTTCTGAAATATATTACCATGGGTTTTAAAAGCTTCAATAGGTTTTTCCATAATTGAAAGAATGGCATTAGTGAATTTATTTGACTTGAAACATTACGGTTTTTAGCTAAGTATCACATTTGACCTTGCATAAATCGAATATTAAAAACTTTTTGTAAAGCATGAATCGATCCGTTTGTGCACCAACTGCCACTGTATTCGACTCGCCAAAATTCAAAACAATATGGGCACTGGGCACTAGAGAGTACAGACTACCTCATACGGGACATTGGAGCCCGCACAGCAATATGGGCGGTAATATCATCCTTCTACTTCTCCATGAATGGAAATATTGCGCAGAGTATTTACTCCTCATCCGCTCAGGGAGGGCCGACGGTAGACCCGAACGATGAATTGAAAACGAATTGATATATTTTTATTTTATTTTTGTACGTCTTAAGGGGAACATACAAGCCAAAAATATTGTTACAAGCTGTGTGTCTTATGTCACCACGAATACAGGTAATAGGCGTAAAATTCGCTTGACAAGCGAAGTCTAGAAATGTTTGATGTGAGCGCAAAAAAACTGTATTTTATATTTATTTTGTGAAGAATTCTAAGAAAAAAATAGTTATTAAAGGAAAAAAATAATCTAAACTATAAAGGAGTATTTTTAAAACTTGTTTCTTATGTGCGTTTATAATTTTCTAATGAAAAAGTATATTATTTAGTAGTTTACGTTTTTATATTTTTACAGCGTAATTAATAATTATATTATAATTCTTATTAAAGGAATTTCTAGGAAAAGGATCAATTTATACAAAGCATATTTTTTTGGTATTCATAATAAACCAATTCGTAGTATAGAGATTATTCGAAATAGCACCTTCACTGATATCTTCGCCTTAACTAGCGTTCCTTGCCATACATCCTTAAGAATGTTGCATAATAATGTATACAAATACAGAAATATGTGAAAAGGTGGACAAAACCGTTACCACAACTGTGATTTAAAGATATAGGTACAATTTGACATTAATCCCATGTTTGAAAAGCTACGATTATGATCTACTCCTAAAACATGGTGTCTCCACTCCCTGAGACGTAAAATTTTTTATGAGATCAGTAAGTATTTAACTTTTTTCTTCTTTTTTTTTTAAATATAAATAACACGCTACTCAAGTATAATATTGCGTAAATGTGCATACAAAGTAAACGCTAAGTAACCGCTTTGTAATATCTATTTTTTTAATGTTGTAATCTATCTAATTCAGAAGAGTGTCCTTGGTGGGTGGGTGTGTTTGTTTTTATACAAATCTAGAGTTTTATTCCGAGCGTGATGAAATTTTGCGCACTTGACTTTCAAAATAAAACTTCTAAAAACCACCTCCACCCCCTTTCCCATCCTTTAAAGCAGAATTTTGGTACTTGGTGATGAAATTTTGTACATTTGACATTCAAAATAAGAGGAAAATTACTGGATAGGGGTAGGGGTAGGAGTAACACATCACAACCTCAAAACTTTCCTTCAAACCATCCATAACCTCGGGCAACGCCAGGTACTTCGGCTAGTATTATATAAAACTTTATTCCTTTTTTTCAATGTTAACTATGTACATATGCATAACACACAAATGCACACGCTCGCGTTTTTTATGTAGCTGTGAGTGTACCTTCCTTTTGTAATCACTGTAGATATTCGAATGGAATACCCATAAAACAAGGGTAGATAGAGGGGGCTAAGGACTATCGTTATTGTGAAAGGGTTCTAATTTAATTTGACATTGGAAAATGTAGATGCGCGTCTCGTCGAATTCGCATTTAGGTAAAAGCGATTGGACTAACTTATAATATGAAATCTTGTATGATATCTTTTGACCTATTACAGTGGCTATACTTGCTTGTTGGTTAATGAAAGGAGATACATTGACGGTATTTGATTAAAAGCGGTCTATTCGACGAGGCTTGAATTAGCCGAACATCAATCGCAGGAGCCTGCGACATACGATACCGGACAATGGCTACCGGGGATTTAAACTACATGCCTGCTCCCTCCTCCTCCCCCTCGCCCCCCACCCCCTGATCGCTCATCCTCCCATCCAACTCCTGGAATCGACAGTATAGTTAACATGGGAAGGAGGGTAATAGTTATTGTACCCAGTGCATTCGAATAAGAAACAAAGCTTCCAGTAATAAAGACAGTAGAGTGATGGACATATGCATGCATCCAGAGTGGAAGATAGTCTCAGTATCGCCCTGGTGAAAGACCACCCATTCAGAATTGAAACATTGCTTGAAATGGCGTTTAGCCATATTTGGTGACCAGATCTGAATAGCCAGATGTTTCCCCACCTTCCTCCTCCCCTTCTCCTTCCGCTTCACCTTCCCCACCCCAATACTTTCAGCCTCACAACATTCCCCAATTGAGGGTTCCATAGTCTCACTGCCTCCAGACGGTCAGGAGCAGTTGGGACTCTTGTGCGGTATTCATATAAAAAATAAAAATAAAGTTTATTGTCACCATTTCAACCACTCGAATGTGAAGTTCCACCCGGCACTCTTTAAAATATGTAAAGTCGTGTATAATACTTCTCTTTAAGGCGTTAATCCCGCTCGCACACCATTATTGTCGTTAGTTCATTAATTACACCGTGATTTGCGGACTGGAAGTATTTCCAGCGAACAAACGATTCCCTCGACGTGGATCGTAGATACGTATCTTATAGCTGCGGCGGTATACACGTATCGTTCCCATAATATTACAATTGCAAGCAGTTTAATCTTGTATATTTATCAACATCGGTGAATTACTTCTGCACGTGTTATAATCGACGTTAGTTTAAACGGGGACATCAAAACTGCATTAACTTATTTTGGTCACAAAACGAATATAATAACGCTACACAAGCAGCCACTTAAAAGCTTAGAGCGATGCTTCTGAAATGCGTCCTCAAAGTTGCGGATGTTTTCCAAGATCCATAATCGACTTACATGCTAAAACTTTACGTGATTCTAATGACGATTTAAAATGTTTCTAGAATATGTGTCTTGTAGTTCAAATAGTAATGAAAATATCTTTTCACTTCCGTTGTCCATACAACCCTGCGTCGCGTCCCGTCGGTTGAGTTGAATAATATTCTAGGGAATTATCTTTCAGGTGATGGCACGAAATGATTATGAATGAGAGTGGCATCTACTCTCTCCAATCCGTGACACGATGATGGCATAACTACATAAGGCAAATACGAGGCTTATTATAGTCTTAAATATAAGAAATAATACTAAAATTTCTTCAAAAGATTGATATTCACTTTGTGGCCTCATTATTAACAAATCAATTAAAAATAATAAAAATAAAACAATAACTTTGTTTATAACCACGAAAATTTTATTTAATTTTTTACGACCGACCGGTATCGCTTAACATAAGCATCTTCAGGGTACAAAAATTAAACTGATTAATTAGTTTAATTTTAAGTTTAATTTTTGTACCCTGAAGATGCTTATGTTAAGCGAAACCGATCGGTCGTAATAAAATTAAATAAAATTCTCGTGGTTATAAACAAAGTTATTGTTTTATTTTTATTAAATATGTCTAACCACAAAGTGACTGCTTTCTATCAAAATTAAAAATTACTTTGTAATCACCGCTTTATTAATATATACATATCAACATGTAGAGTTGAGGAATAAATTTTAGTATTAGAGTTAAGGAACACTTAAGTAAAAATAATTATTCTGAATTTGCCAATCATATTTTGGAAACCAATCATTCTTCTGATATAAACAACGGTATAAAAATTTTACATGCAAATACAACCGGTGTACAATTTGACAAATTTGAAATTTTAGAAATCAGATCAATTGTTAATAGTCAATTAAGTATAATTAATAATATTTTTTTATCTCTTGAATTTATTTTTATATTAATATTAATAATAAAAATAATTTAATTTCTAATATTAATTTGTTATTCAATGTTTTTGATTAATTATTACCTACTTTAATCAATTTTTGTTTATGTTTATATTTTGTCTATTCTTACGTTATTGTGTTCTATGTTTATTATTTATCTATTTGTCTACGAGACAGCTTGATCAATTTTGAAGGTTCCTTTATAAATGATTTCATACAAAATATTTCAAAATCTGACTACCTCTCTCTAAAGCAATACACTATGCTTTCTAAGAATAGTGGGAGATGATCGCGAGTTGTACTTTGTTATTCTCTCCTCCAGCACTGCGCAGTAAACTGCTCGTAATATTTTTAACTAGCCAAAGGTATTCAAAACGGATAATTCTTTTACTAGCCGCTTTGTGTTTACGCCGTGCTGGAAATATCGAATATTTTACGCGTGGAATCGAATATGCAATATTTAATAAACACGTGCCTCAATTCTACAATCAAATAATAATATTATGTTTTATTTCCAAATCGCGAATCTTTAAGAATCGTTTTAACGATCGTTTTTCACGACGTTACAATCGGTCTTTCAATTTCTGTTTTGCTTTCGTTTCTGATACGGAAAGGAATAGGTATGGACATTAAATATTAAAATTCTTACATGCACAAATCACTGCGGGTAATCGAATTAGCTACCTGTGTAAAGGGTCCGGCCTAATAATGCATTTGCGATATTGCTGCCCGTGTAGTTGACCTGAAATTAGTGCGCCTGTCTTGTAATATAAACCGTTCTGCGGAATCGAATAATTTGCGAATCACACGAGTACATGTTTCTCTTTGTTCCGCTGTCTATGGAATATTTATTAGGTATGATTATCTTCCTACCCTTTGAGGTGCACACTGAACTCGGGTCACTCACCCGGCCAGACAACGTGAATACTGTATCATTATAATAACTCTTATGTTAAGTTCTATTGCACTGCTTTATTTAATCCATGTACAACACAGCATTCATAACTCTGCAGGCGGCTAAACGATGTAACGTACTACCTGAATATTTTTTAAAACCGTTTTCTTGGTATTCATAATATTTACAGTGGCGACGCTCTCAGCTGCAAAGTTAAATGTGTCAAGCTGTATTCGTTATTTTACTATGTAGGTACATACCATTTAGTATATCAGTTATTTTCTAATTATATTAGGTTACGTTGCTTCGTGTAGATTTTCGTACTTACATGAGATCATTTGCACCCTTAGGCTTTACTAAATTGGTAAATAATATTTTAAAATGTTCATTTAAGTGCGTCTGCTTATGAATATTTTAAGTCATATTTTTAATAAATTTAATAACCAGATCTGAAGAGCCGGGTACACAAATTTGCTCTTCACTTTCCCTTCTCGTTCCTGTCCTCAACTTCCTTCAGCATTACCACCATGGGTATGACAAGGGGGTGCCATAGCTACACTGGCTACGGATAGTTGGAATACTTGTCCGATATCACGTAATTCTTAAATAATGTTTTAATAAATTGAAAATGGTTAATTTTGTTAAAACTTTGATTGATCACTTTAGACATTACCTCATGTGTGGATGCATCAGCAATCTGATCCCATGTCAACATTTTGTCACCACTTGTGATACTAGTAACCTTCCCATGTGTAAAAAATTATCTAAAATTTGCGTTATTACAAATAGTGAAAATGATGCAATATCTGAACAACTTTTCGGCAGCCAGACACAGTTAGTCACAACATTCGAATGCTAGATTAATTTAACGTCACTTCATGTGCACGTTTATATAATATTATCACTATGCAGTGAAACATCAATATTAAAAATGATTAATTTTCCGCATTTTAACTTTAAAATATGTATAAAGCAACAGCTTTCAACGAAAAATTGAAGAAGTGACCAAACCAGTGATAAATTTTACATTACCCCATGGGCGTTTTTATCAGAAATCATAACCCACGTCAACATTTTGTCGCCACCTGTAATATTACTTACCCACGTAAAAAAGTATTAAAAATCGTGTAAAATTTCGTGTTTTTACAAACAGTGAAAATGGCGCATTTCAACCGCGTATCCGTTTGGCGGTCCGCGGGCAGCCAGGAGACAACGTTCGCCGGGGAGCAGCGGGCAGCGGGCACACATCGGCGGTGATCCGCTCTCTGCAGCAGAGTCGGGCAGATGTAGCCATATGTAGAGGCCGTCCTTGCGTGTGTTTGACAAGCCGTGATCGCCGTCGCAGTCGCCGCCGACCGGCGCTGATGGCGATTTTATTAACGCTCGCTAATAAAAAAAAATATAACCGCACTTCGAAAAAAAAACTCTAACCTTTTTTTTTTGCGTTTTTGTTTTTGTTTTTGTGTTTTTATTTTTGCGTTTATATTTCGGCGTGCGGTTTACGAGTGCTTAAAACACGCCTATAGTAATAACGTTTGGTTTTATTTTACCAAGACTACATAAAATCATGTTATTTTTTATTTTTTATTATTACTTCTCACATATATACAAATCATGAGCATTTCCAACGAACCCGATGTTACTAGGAGGAGTCTTTGGGAGAGACTGGAGTGTTTTAAACTTCGACTGTTCTTCTCGCTGAAGGTTACATTTTTAACTGTTTCTGTTTAACTAATAATTGACATTATGGAACTGATTCTTATTTATAACATTTTTTTAGATGAATACAATATATACAAAAAATCGTCGTTACCTACATATTAATAACATGGAATGAGTACCTACCTATTAGCGGCGTGCATTGCTCTTCAACCAAGGGTATGGTGTAGCTTCCATGTGCTGATTGTGGCCACGCATCATGAAAATCCCGAACGTAGATTTACAAATAAATGGTTCCGCTGAGAGCCATATCAGTTGTTTCAGATTCAAAATGACAAAGAAATCTGTTTGGGTTAAATGACGCTAAGTAAGGGGTTTATGAAAATATTGTTTGAAAGGGATTTTTTTTTAAATTTGTACTCGGTTTTCTTGGGATAGGCACATTTGAGGTTACCCACCACTTTCCCACCCCGGTATAAATAACTTATGGTTACTCTTTCAGGATGCACGTCAAGGACTCTAATTTTTTAATTAAACGAATCTATTATTTTTAAAAGACTAAATCCTCAAGCGTCCTAGCACATCTCTCGCACAGAAGGATGTTACTCACAAACTCACATCAAATTGGTTAGTACAGATACTCAACGTTGACAAAATATGACTCATTCTGTCGATAGCCGGACTAACCCAATACGGAATGCGGAGTTCACCAACAAACCTATGAATAAACAAACAGGAAACACAAAAAAAAATGTATCCAGAATAGACCGTAGCCACGAAACCAGGGCAGTCCCTTCAGAAGGGTAGGCACATCTTGTCAGACTTTATGGACTGCCCGCCACTCTTGCTATTTGCTGACATCTGTGTATCATCAACTTCGAGCCAATGAATAGATAAAATAAAATGATCATTATACATCTACTTCTCTCGTTATTTCTCACTTTCTTATCATCAGGTTGTTTTATTTTAATTTCAGTATCCGCTTTATTGATATGCCAAATTATGAACTGATTTTGTTCATTCATTGAAGCGTTACTCAAGTGTGTATTCTTTTGTTTCCTTGCAGGCTAAGCTGCTGGAGAACTCGCACGTGTGGCTGGGAGCCTCTACGTCTTCGATTGCCGGTGAGTTTACCGTATTACGTCGGACCTGCGACGGACATCATCACCACTACATCAGATCGGCCTACAACACTGGTCGTAAGTGGGGACTCACCCCCCTTACGATCGATCCTTCGACTCGTCACAACATGTTCACCATAATTGAAAAAACTTTTATTGGGGTTAACTTTACAATGGATCAGCAAATTATTACAATCAAAATAAACATTCAAATCATTAAATTTCATCCTTCATAATTATTATTCTGGATTAACTTCAGACCGGTCAGTGGCTGAGTTGGCATCGCGTTTGGGTCTCACCCAGGCGTTGTGAGTTCAATTCCACGGCTGGCTAAGTCCTCCATTACGACACAAGCAACATCTTCCGCTTACTGTGATGGTAGTAGGAGATTTTCAAATATTGTCAGGTTATTCGTAACCAGGGAATATTTGTCTTCTTTAAAAAAAAAAGAACTCGTTCCGTATTGAGTTTTCATGTTAATTTGAGCTCTGAGATTGATGAGTCCAATTTAATATATCCAAATACCTTTCAGATAATGCGAGTTAATAACTTAAGTAACGTAGTTTGTTTCACGGGAGTGGAGTTGACATTACTTAAATGCTTGCAATCGTGCATGGTCAAAGTTATATCATAATTTATTTGTAATTCTAATTCTAAAAATCTTTATCATACAAATAACACAAAGTAATAGGTTATAGCTTATATAGAGTGTTTTTTTAGAGGTTTGGTTTTTTAACACCTTTTTAAACACCTGTGAATTGGTCTCCACGATTGTGTGATCTCACACCATTAGATTACTTTATTTGGGGGTATGTGAAGTCACTAGTCTATGCTGATAAACCAGAGACGTTGGAACATTTGGAAGTCAACATTCGCCGTGTTATTGCCGATATACGGCCCCAGTTGCTCGATAAACTTGTCGAAAATTGGACTTCACGATTGCGCTTCATTCGAGCTAGCTCATATGCCCGAAATCATATTTAAACAATAATGGCATAAAATTATCCTTTAAATAAAGTCAATATCATAGACATTAACATTATTTTGATGTGTTTTTTTTTCATTTTTAATTTGTATACCTCAAAAAAAGCACCCTATATTTACATCACAGTTGTGTGTATTGTATATAAGTCTCAGTGTTTCAATAAATTAATACATGTCACTTATCATTTTAACTATTTGTTTCGTAGTTAATATTTGTACATAACTAATATAATTCAAATGTTTTGTTCACTTTTGACATATCTACTAATTACTCACCCTCTTGTATTTCATTGAACTATTATAATTGCGATGCATTATTGCGACCTGAAAGCGAAGTTGTGCGAACAATACAATCAATGTGTCTCTATTGTTGCAGAGTTGTCGAGACGAGATCTAGAAAAAAACATTACAGTATAACAATAATCGGACCAAATTATGCATTAAGAGTCTGAACACCAGTTCTTTGTACAAACAAAATGCATAGAGTCACTATGCGGCCCGGAGTAATTGGTGCTTATTCTGCTGAACACCAATTTATGCAACACATTGTGTGCAATTTATACGCAGTCAAGAATCGGCGCTTATATTCCTAATCTTTATTTTAATATTGTAAAAAAACTGCATTTAAAATGGAATCAGTTTATAAAGCAGACTTAGCTCCATTATTGCCGCATAGAATCTCTACATCGCTATGTGAATTCGTTACAAACATGGAAGTAAATTTTTTTTATTTTTTTATTATTTAAATAACATTCAGTTATATCCCCTCTGTTATGTAGTTGCAATGTCAAACTGAATAAGAATGTATAAATATCGCTTCTTCTGCCCTTTTCTAACGAAGGGTGATGAAAGCAATCAGCCTTCGGACTACAGTCCGTAAATGAATGAATAACTCAATAATTTATACATTTCACAGGGACTGTATTCAAACATCCTACATGGCAGCATACCATTGCCATCGCTTCAGGGATAATGTAACTTTTCAATGTTTTGAAAAGGTACATTGTGATTATTTTTACAATCTATCAATCTATCACATACGTGATAGATTGCCCTGAACTACTTGAACTAATGAGTGCCCAACAGACAAATCAGGCAACGCTAACTCAAAACAAAACACGTTTATTCAGAGCGCTTCACTCATTTTTAACACTTCATACCGCGAGTTCGACTCATTTAACTCAACCCCTCACAACTTCAAACGTAAAATCAATAAATAAAATTCACACAATACATATTATTCTACACAGACTGGATCCATTCCTTTCCTTCCTTTCCACCATCCCATCCCCATCAGCAAAACTTGTAACTTTTTTGTAATTAAATAATTAAGACACTTAAATAAAATCCTATTATTAGTTCAGTTTTTATATATATTTATCGCTGTAAACTGTTGGTTATGAAATTAAAAAAAAAAAAATAATAATAATAAAAACTAAAACTAATACACGAAAACATCCTTCCCATACTCACACTGTTAGAAACCTATCCGAAAATTTGCGGTTGAAACAAAGTCATTAAATGTTGACTTTCTCAAAAGTACTATTTTGACTTGTGTCGGTGATGCTTTCACAAAGCGATATAATTAAAATTGGTGTTATCTCTTGATGCATAATGCTGACTAAACCGATTAACGATGTGCAAAGTATCTTGTCATTGTCCTCTGAACAGATGAAACGTCTGAACATTGTCTTTGTAGACTGCGAAGACTAATGAAGGTTTCCGTATTTCCTATTCTTTCCAGCAGACAGTTACCAGTATCAGTTGCAATCGATGTGGCAGAAGTGCTGGAACACGAACCAGTCGCTGGTGCACAACCTGCGGTTCCGCGAGCGCGGCCCGCTCAAGTCGTGGCGACCGGAGACCATGGCCGAGGCCATCTTCTCCGTGCTGAAGGAGGGACTCAGCCTGTCTCAAGCCGCGCGCAAGTACGACATCCCGTACCCGACCTTCGTGCTGTACGCCAACCGCGTGCACAACATGCTTGGCCCCAGCGCCGACGGAGGAGCAGGTATGACCGACTCCGACCCTAACAAGGCATGAGAATGAGGAGTAAAAAAAAAATCTACTTAATGCAGAAAACGCAAAGCGTGTAAATTTCTTTGTGAAAATTGGTTGGATTCATTTGTAAATTCGCATTAAGTAACAACTGATTTCTCATTCTCACGCTTATTTTATTATTTATTTCTCCCCGGTACTCACCTGCTAGATAAAATGAGATATTTTCTGCTGAAACATACTTTTTATGATATTTTCTGTAACTCATATGATTGGGGTGCGTTTTTCTGCAATGCGAGCGATTTGCAATTTGTTTTCCCACCCATACTCCAATCATAGCGACTTTTTGTCACTGTTAGGTATAAGCAACGTGTTACTAAATGTATGTGTGTGTATCCAAGCGAGCGATTTCGATGTTTTATACTTCTTTAAAATAACTTGTGTGTATTGTATGTACATGCAGCGTGCACTACAGGACCGGTGACTGCGATGAAGTGCGCTCGCCCCCCACTGTCTCGGCCAGGGTTCAATTCCAGTATCACGCGTCTGTATTAGTTTAAATCATTTTTACTATGCTAAAAGTCCCGATCATGATGTGAGAAGCAAGAGAATTTGAATGTTTGTTTAATGGAACAAGCATCATTTGTATTTCTTTGAAAAATGTTTTCTTTCAGGTATTTCCACTGCGCTATATTTTGGAATGGTGTCAGCAATGCCGCTTTGTAGGTGCCTAGCTCTTGCCGACTCGGATTCCTTTCATATCCAAAATATTTTACTACAACTGCATACCTAGCATCTTCCGTCATATTTCTGAAATCTATTTTCACTTCAGTTGTTCAGAAGACTTCACTAAATTCTGAATAGTAATACTAATATATGAGGATCACTTTTATAGCTCTGCTCTGTTGGAGATCAACTCAGGTGGGCTACGCGGTGATTAACATAGCCTTTAGATTTTATATCTCATATCCCATAAATAACAACTAATAAAAGGTAGCTTTTAATTTTGATCAGTTATAATTTACAACGTACAAGGTAAGTACAAAAAATTGAGCAATTTTGTCATTGCATTCTCGTGTATGATTATGTAGTAATCGCATCTACTACGTTGACCAGTTGTAACAATGACTGTCCGCAAATCGGTTTATGGATTTTAATTACACAAACATATATTGTAATAGGTTATCATTTTAGAATAGGTTAGTTGGGTATCTCATTCCGCTCCTATCGAAGGTTGGACGGTATCATTAAAACCACAACCCCTAATACTGCATTCTGGAGTAGAGACGATGTGCCAAACTATCTGAAGATTCCTCATCCATGAACCGCGAGATTTACCTTTTTCCATCACTTCGATGGTCGTGAATACTTCCCTACTATATAAACTGACGTGGCCAAAGTACGGCAGGTTAAACTTTTTGATAGTGTTGCCAATTTCGCCGCCTTTGTAAATTCTTGTCATGCCCCCTGCATAAGTTACTCGCCCAATTCAGGGAATTATCAGTAGAGGCCGGTATAATATGTAGCCACTTAGAGTTCAGAAGCTTATAGTTTTTTTACGTGGTTTTTTTGTCATAGTCCAATATTTTACGATAATTATAAACTACCTCCTAACGAAATTCAGAAATAAATTAATTAAAAATTACTTTGTATTCACCACTTTATTAATATACACATATCAACATGTTTCGAAAGCGATGGTTTCTTCATCAGGAATAGATAGAATACTAAAAAATAATAATCTCAAGTACAGACAAATGATAAATATAAAACATCATGTGTCGATACTTAACATTATTATTTTTTGGTATTCTTTATATATTCCTGATGAAGAAAGCATCGCATTCGAAACATGTTGATACGTGTATATTAATAAAGTGGTGAATATAAAGTAATTTTTAATTGATTTATTAATAATGAATAAGTGAACACCAATCTTTTGAAGAAATTATAGAAATTCAGAAACTTTCTGGAAGTGATAAATAAGCAATTTTAGGGAAGTAATTTATAGGTTATTATTATACCCGGCTTCGTCCGTAATTTAGATTCTAGTTGATATTTACTTCGTATCTTCTAATGTATTTCAATGAAAATCGTTGAAAATAAATTAAACTTATTCCTTAAAACTTCACACTTGCATACCTCAAGGTAGACGTAACGTTTCGAGCTGAAATTAAATGCGTTGGCCTTGAAATAAAAACACAGAAAAGCTGTAACAAAGGTCACCGCTGGAGAGTTTTTTTCCACATTCTAACTTGGCTCGACAATAGCTACGTACTAATAAGAACATCTGTAGATGTTGACAATTTCGGGGAATGTTTTCCTGGGCGCATTCTACCCGATTCTCAAAACTGGTGAAGTGCCACAAACCTGAGAACTGTGATAACTACTTGCATTTTTTAATTGTAGCCCCAGGGCCCGTTGGCTGTGATGGGGGTGTATCATACGTACCAATTACACGTAGGTATAGGCACGGGTTACCGATAATTTATCAATTGTTTGTCCAAAAAAAAGGTTTCCGAAAATTGATAATCCCATTTACAAACCTCAGCTATAATTATTTAATGATATATAAAAATGATTCCCTGATTTTATTTAACCGGTTAGTGTCAGGCATACAGTTTCATTTTTTTTGTTTGTTTATATGAATACCGCACAAGAGTCCCAACTACTCGCAACTGTCTAGAACCAGTGAGACTATGGTATCTCCAATTGGGGAATGTTGTGAGGCTGAAGGTTTTGGGGAGGGGAAGGAGAAGGGGGAAGAGAAAGGTGGGGAAAATTCCTGGCTATTCAGATCTGGTCACCAAACATGGCTAAAATCCATTTCAAGCAACGTTTCAATTCTGAATGGTTGTCTTTCACCAGGGTGATACTGAGAGCATCTTCCACCCTGGAACGTGCGCAAATATGCTATATATTATTTTAAAATTAATTAATTGTGACATTATACAAGGTGTCCGGGGGTAAAATATCATACGGAAATTATACAAGGTGTCCAGGGGTAAAATATCATATGGACATTATACGAGGTGTGTTCAAAAGAAAAGGTGAATTTTGAATTTTCGCGGGCTGTGTACATTCAATTATCGATTTTTTTTTTGTTATGTTGGTACACGTATGTTTATCATATGTTAGCATTATCAGCCATTTTGGATCAGTGGTTTGTTTTTGACAACTGGAAAGGTTAGTCACGTTTTTGGGTGTTCTTCGATTTTTTACTATCTATTATTTTAGTAAAAAATCTAAAAACATAAAAGAAATGCTGATAGGGACATAGAAAATAAAGCAAATCTAAAATTTCACTTCAATCGGACTGATGATGCCTCAGAAAACGAACCAAAATAAGAGGAAGACATGGCACGATCAAGTGAATCAAATACTTGAGTCAGGCCATGTCAGAAGTCGGAATAACAGAAGAGAATGTATGAGACGTTATATTAATGTGAATGCAGTGTATGCCAGGATCGAGTTGTTTGGCGGTCCGTCCTCTCTGCCTACCCCTGCTGCGGAATGGCGTAATGGTTAGTTAGTTAGTGCGTTAGTTAGTTATCACGTACTTTCCAAAGTTACTGCACCTTACTCCCGGGCACCCTGTAGACAGGAGAAGCGAGCGGTGATTTTACCTGTTAATTTTTTAATATTTTTTTTTGATAGAAAGTAGTCACTTTGTGGTTGGACGTATTTAATAAAAATAAAACAATAACTTTGTTTATAACCACGAGAATTTTATTTAATTTTATTAGGACCGACCGGTTTCGCTTAACATAAGCATCGTCAGGGTACAAAATTAAACAGTTTAATTTTGTTCAGGGTACAAAATTAAACAGTTTAATTTTGTACCCTGACGAAATTTTAAATTAAATAAAATTCTCCTGGATATAAACAAAGTTATTGTTTTATTTTTATTAATTTTTTTGTAATAGCAAATCGTTTTTGGTTTAGGTTTCAACATGGGCTTTTTGTTATCTTTTAAATTTCTACCGTTCGTCAACAAAAAAACTGTGTTATGAAAAATCTCAAAAATCTGGTAGTCACGGTATACCGCTATTGACCGTCTGTCTGAGTGCATGTGTAGTATATGCATACATAGTATCACATAATGATTTTTTGTACCTAGATAATATTTCAATGTGTAAATTTAATTCTATTTCAAAAACATGCAATTTCAGTTTAACGTAATCTACTTGGTCTAAAACCCCATTCAGACGATAGTAAAATAGACTTCTTATTCCTATTTAACTCTCGTCTGATTGCGACTTCGGAAACTGAAAATTATAGTAATATTGCCGCATTTTGAAAACCGTAATATAACGCGACTCCTTTAACATAATATACATTATATGAAGCTGCTAAACTAATCTGCAATTCTAGATCCCCTGTTTTAGTTTGCTTAATGTTATGAACGATATCTCACCCTTGCTCCATTGCGCGGTGTGTGATCGGATGCCGGTGTCGGCTGGGAGTGTAGGTGTTTTGAATCTGCTCGTGCTTTACAGAACTGCGCCCCAAGGGCCGTGGCCGCCCGCAGCGCATCCTGCTGGGCGTGTGGCCCGACGAGCACATCCGCGGTGTGATCCGCGCCGTGGTCTTCCGCGACTCGCACAGCGCACACCACATCAAGGAGGAGCCGCTGCCCGCTTACCCCCCTATCACTGTAAGTCAAACTGCTGATCTTATTGCAATTCAAAACTAAATCCAGCCAAAAAGAGCAAAACTGAAAATGAATGTGGTCCAGCCGCTGAGAGCTCTTTTGTAATCTCTCTTTCTGTTATATATAATACATCGTTTATAGAACGAGAGAGGTTACAACGGATCTATTATTCATTCACACGCTAATTTCAAACTCCTTACCATAATTTATACTAGGTACCTACTATTATATATAGTTGTAACTGTATTAGGTGAGTTGCTGAAAATTTTTCAACAACAGTGAGAAATCCTTGAATCTCCACTATTTTTCATGACCAAAAGATATTTTCATCTCGTGATAAGGTGGAACATACTCAACCTGGGGAGAGTAGATACACCATTCAGAATTCAAACATGGCTTGAAATACTTTAGCTATGTTCAGTGACCAGACCTGAATTGTCAGATATTTCCTAACCTGCCTATTTTCTTCCATCAGCCTCAAAACATTCCATTAATAAAAGGATATTATCATTGTCCCACTGGCTCCAGACATGCATTATATGTTTTTTAATTACTCAACACAGTCATGTCGGTGTCATCTTTTGGGATGCTGTGTAGAGGTTATTTTAGAGGATAGGAAGGAGTGAACCTGGGTCTTGAGGAGACCCATGTTGTATGAGGGAGGAAAGACAGAGGCCGGCAAATCATTCCACAGCCGAGCTTTTGAACACAGAACGAGTCGTAGAAACAACCCTTTTCATCTGACAAATGCCAACCGTGTACAAATGTTGGGCGCGCGTTTGGTGTATTTTCCAACTGTGCACCGGTGCTGAAGGGATCAATAAAGCTAGTTCCTCATTGAAATACCGGTAGAACAAGGACAGCATTCTCACCATCTGTGCTCCAAAGATTGGAATCCGTTGGAATTTTTTATAAAATAAATCCACATTACAGCATCTATATGATGTACGATCGTATTTTCAGGACGCTATGGCTCTACAAAACTATGGAAATGGATCGGATGGGGGCCTGTCCCCCGGCAGCGCCGCGGCCGCCGCAGTGGCCGCCGTGGCCCACGGGCTGCGCCGCCAGGTATGCGGGCTGCCGGCCGCACGCCCGTCTGCCACGCCGCTCTGCTCTCCCGGGCCCACCGCTTCGCCCGGCCCGCTTGCCTCGCCGATGTGCTCGCCGCCGCCGCCCGGCCTGGCATTGGAGCCACTGCCGCTCGCACCCAACGGGGAGCGCTTCCGCCCATTCGCTACTCCACCTCGCCCCGACAGCTACTACCGCGAGGAACTCGAGCAGCTGGTGCGCTCGCCTCGCATGGAGCAGGAGGTCAAGCTGGAGCCGCTCGCCGACCAGCGCATGTAAGCTGGATCGCCTTGATCTGGCCCTAACCCTCAACGTCTCGACCACGCCAATATTCAGGACTCTCTAAGGGACTTCTTCTAACGAGGACGCGACGGCTGCTATCTTTTTTGTTATATCGAAGATATTTACTGTCTCACATTGGTTTATCTTCTTATTCAAAATTATACAGTCTATCAGAGTGTTGGGGTTTACAGCTTGCATCATAAGTGTCTAAACACACTATGTTGTTTCAATTACCAGTGCGACATTTGCACTTTAACAGTTTCTTTCCGCATTTATCTGTCATTCAGATTTAGTACCTAGGCGGTACCAACTATCCGTTATGATTATTGTTTCAATGTAATATTATTTATTGGTAAATTACATAGAGAGCTACATGTTACATTTGATGTGCTTCTTTGTAGCGGTTTTCTTTGCTAAGCCATTGAATAAGTGTGTCTATGATAATCAATCAATGTAAACGTAATTAGGAGAATACCTTGCGATGGACACGCAAGAGGTGAGGGAGGCAGCGATGCCCGCTCCTCCCCCTCCGCCGTGCCCCACTCACTTTACTTGAATGCGAGCAATGTTGCATACGTAGGATCTACCGTCGGGATTGTTAATGCAAACATTTAATGTTACACCTTAGAGCCCAGCTGCATCAAAGTAAATATATATTATGTATTCTATTCGGTTAATACTTTGACATTTTTTGATCAAATCGTCGTAGTAAAATAGTCCAACTATACATATTATTAAGTAAGTGTATGATAGAATTTTATCATTCATATGAATCAAAATTGTAACTTTCGGCCAGTTTCAAAAAGACTGTTGGGTATACATTAGTTTCCATAGTAAAACTACTCTAATATTATTATACACATCCATATATATATATAAGTGAGTAGAGTTTAGAATCTTATCTTGTGTCGTAAAAACTATATTCTTCACAATCTTCTATCATATTATTATTATTATTGTTTGAAATGTTCGTTTTATATAAGTATTATTATTAGTTCAATTAATTTTCATGTTTATTTAATTACATACCTCCCCGCTGTCTTGTTCCATTGTCATTGTAAGTTGTAATACTTTGTTCCTTTCAAAACTTGTTTTTATGAATTATGTTAGTGTTACACAGATTTGATTTATGGATGTCAAAGAAGTCGCTCTGCATTTGAACTTTACTTTCTGAATTAATTACTTATTGTTAAAGAGTTTGTATTGTTTATCGATTTTATCATGAATTCAATTGTCGTATTATTTCTCTATGTTTGTTGGTTTGGATGAGTTTCGGGGTTGTCTTGATACTATTTATTTTCATATATTTTTTGTACTTCTAAAAAATGTTTAAAATTCGCGGAAAAAAACATCCCTATTTATTATTAATTATTACTATTTTTCCGAATTCCATTTGCATACTCGAGTCCAATTGACTTGTGTATTACGTTAGATATGTGTGTTGTTAATGTTCGAGTGTGTGTGTCTAGAGATGGAGCATTGTGTGTACCACTTCATAAGCTAATTATTATCGTTGAGATGTTTATGTGTAAATTGTACCTATAGTTAGTTCACAGTAATTAATACAACTTTACAGACAGCTTATTTATGTTAGCTCGATGTATCTTCAGTAAACTTGTAATACAGCAGTTAGAGCTTTTGTATGTTCGACTATTGCAGTGTAGCTTTTCAAGTCCCCGGTGGCTGAACATTTACTATATGTATTAAATGTGTCACGCCGTTCATAACATGTAATTTCTCGTAATATTCACACACAAGATATATAAATATGTACAAGTCTGGTGAAGTGTTCACTCCCAGTGTCTGAGCGTATGTGGCGTTAACCTAGAAAGGTATTGAATAATCTCAAATGTAAAGATCGACATAGAATTTATTTATACTGAATATTTTTGATTTTGCATGAATTTTAGAGCTAAGCATACAGATTTCACCCAAGCAAGGAGCATGCATGAGAAGGTCAATATATATTTGGAAAGATTGGCATTCATATTGTACATTATGCTAACTAAGTACAACAGATGTCCTACCATATTGGGAGTAAAATGTTCCCGGTGTCTTTTACCAGCCAATGACAATTGCCGTAGCAACATTGGCGACACTTCTTTGAGACTCTCACTCGCTCACGCGTCAGGAACCTTTTGACTCCCAATACGGATAGGGAAAGATGGTAAGGAAATGTTCCACCAAATTAAACCAAAATTCATTGTAAGGGGGTGTGCGTGCTATTTTATGTGCAATGAAGAACTGAAAAGAATGATGCAAAAGATTTATTTGCCAGTAAATACTCTGTATCCTTAGCTAGATCATGCAGCAGTCAGGAAATATATCTGTGCAAATTATAGTTTATCCTAATTAGCTAAGGTAATTTTATTTTTTAACAGTAGCATTTAAGAGTTTTTTTAATAACTATTTATTAATTTCTCAGTAGTTATTAGAAATTTGCCAAATGTATTATATATGTGAAATAAATTATAGTATATCTCTGTATTAGTAGATACAATGGCACAATGACCCCACAAGAAGCAGGAGTTGCTAGAAACGAGAACTGCGGAACCAATCTTAAAACGGGCAAATCCCAAATCAATAACATTCTCTAACGGTTCACATCTCCTTCCACTATGGACTTGGAGTGCGCATAACGTAATACCGTCTACATTTACAGGCGAAAGGGAATAGTATGCCTACGGAGGCCGGTGTCGCGAAATGCCGTCGCCTGGTAGAGTTTAGAGATTGGTCCCGCGGCGGTACAGTAGAAAGGTTATCGGTAGGATTGCGTGTAACTGAATAACCTAACCAGCACAAGACTTTTATAGAAGCTTAGGTGACAGTAGTGGTCGACTATGAAACACGTCTTTTAAAAATGAACTTATTTTTGTGATTCATTTAGTATATAGTGAGGCTATGGTATAATGTACAAAAGTAAATTAAAACGATTAACCATTATTTAATACTAAATTTACTAAATTGCCTTCCTGCCATGAAGGGGTATGCCAAATTTATGGATTGGAAAAAAATGTTGACAGTTTAAGGTGATATTTTGTTTATGGAGGGGATAGAAAGAAAATGAAGTGGCCTTGAAGTAGCTTTCTGTTATGTTCTCTTTCTATAAGAAAATCGATGAAAATTGAATTGATTTTATTGAGAGCACATAAATTTAGGGGGCGGGGGGAAGTTTGCGTAGAATGTTTAAATCGAAAATTTGAATGAGCTGGAAACCTTTCAAATTCATTAAACTTTATTCACCCGACACTTACGGACACACTGCTATCTGTTTTATTGATAACATAATCGACTCAAATTTGAGAGAATCAGAGTGTTTTGGGACTACCAATAAATAACTCCATTACAATATTCCTAGATTCATCGCACTTCCGAACTTTGAATGTGAGTCAAATCTTTTGTTGGGCAATTTTCTAAAAACAATAGTGGGGACAGACTTGCTCGCCTATTGATAGAATTCTACAACTATTTAACCAATCACTCGGCCTAGAAATACCATTGAATGGATTTGAAATGAAACCAGCTCTCAAACGGGAATAAAATAATTTTGAATTTTGGCGGCGACATTAAACGGACGTAGAAAATGTTTGTGAACACTTCCAAATTATTATATTTGTTGAATCTTAAAATTGAATATCGGCTTATTAAGAGACTTTTGAAAAAATTGTTTGAATTGGAATTAAAGTGATGCGATGTTGTATGTTTAAGTCTAGACTTAATGTGTTCAAAATTTAAAAAAATAAAACACTAGTAAGTGCCTTCCATGATTTGACCACAATGTTTAAAGATAAAATGAACATGAAATAGCCATATCACAGCTTTGGTAACTAAAATCGGATGAGACCATCGCAGGTGTATGTTTGGCATTGCAGGAAAGTTAAGACGCATCGTTAGTTTGTGACATTAAGCTAGGCAACGCCACAGTTGTCCCTCACATTGTCATCAAAACAATTGTAAATTGAATTTAGACTAAATTTAAAATAAATCTATTATATTATGTATTGTTAAGAAATCTATTTGGAAAAAAAAATGGTCATACCCTGAAAGGCTAAAAATTTTTATTCGTACGTGAAGTACTGAAATTAATATTTTTCATATTCCGTTATTTCTGAAGGAAATTATATACCAAAAATTATGTATATTATTTTATAACAAAAATTTAACGCTGCTTCGGCCAAATATGAAACATTCGCAGAGTTTCTTCGATCGCAGATTTCGACGACAGAACAATACCGAGTTGATGAATCCATTTGAAATAAATTTATTTTTGGAAGAGTAGCAAAATCTTTGACAGTATAAAGTAAACATGCGGAGGAAGTATAAGTGATTAATGGTGAGGTATTGTGCCCTTGTGAGATTATAACTGATAATGAATGTGTTGATTCACTGTCCTTATCTTATTTTTATCTGGGCACATTCCTGTTTAGATGTCAATAATCTATATGTGAATTGAAACCCTAGATAATGTCCTTTAAACTATAGGAATTAAAGCTAATCTCCTGCAAGCCGAGTGCTACGGGCGGGAGATGTAGCTTTGAGAGCTAAAGGAAACTCATCAATTAACTAACCACTGTATTTAAACTTTCCGCAAAAATAGATGTGCTTCTGTGGTAATAAATGTTCAGATAATGTCAACGTCCTTGTTTCATTCGTGTTTATTAGTTACACTATTTAAGCACAAATTATAATTTATTCATGTAAAAGATGGAACTCTCTGAAAATGAAACCATTTTTCTAAAACGTTATACAGTGAAAAATTTAAAAGGTACCCAAATGTGTACTTTATAAATTTACTGTCAATTTTTTTCGCAAAAAGTAGTTTAAAATGTGAATGTGAAAATAATCAATACTTTGTCATAAAAGACCTTTACTGTAGATAATTGCTTTTAATTGTTTATAGAAATAAATAGCATTTTAAAGTCGTTAATACCATACCAACTCATTTTGAAGATTAACAACAGAAGTGTGTAATATTCCCAATACATATACATATTATCTTTGCAGATCATTAAGTAAAATTAAGATTTTGTTGACGTAAAGTTTAAGAAAGACTAGTTGAATCGTTAAACATAAAGTACAATAATGAACAACTACATATTATTGCAAATACAGGATTTTGCTTACAGTTAAATCTGTATGTGTATGAGAAATCCTGGAAGACTTGAAGAGCATTTATCTTTCTGATGTGTAGTTATTACACGTCAGGATTCTCTAAAAGATATTCTCTACGGGAATCAAGATTTATATCCATGTAAAAGTTTAATCATGAATTAGATATCCTTTGAATAATAACCAAGTAGCGTTTTACTGTATTGTTTATTACCGATTATGAAACGTTAATGATTAAATGACCTAATCGTATAGTTGATATATTTGTCTCATTTAAACAAGATATAAGTTCGCTAATCAATGTCAAAGTGTACTGTTGTATTGATTGAATAAATAATGATGGAATAGATATTCAAAATCGTGTTTCATTTCATGTCCTTCCCTTCCTATTATTAAATCCCCATTTAATACACTTTTAAACCATATTTTAAGTACAGCAGGAAACAAATTTGAGAAGATGCCCATGAGCATGAGCAAACCTCTTAGAAAGTGAGCTTTTTCGAAACAAATTGAATCCCAGGATTGAGTATTTTTTAAAATATGCTACTCCACCTTTTTAAATAAAATAAAAATACAGTTTTCTCAAAATCAAACATATTGCCACGTATGATGCCTTTTGAAGAGTTCGTAAACTATTAGAAATGAACTACCAAAACCTCATTATAATCACGGAGGTAAAATTACGGCTATACTCCTCAGAGAGCATTTTTTTCTAACTGTAATATGACGTTCACACTCGCCAAGAGGTTAATGACATCACACATTTTTTAAATCCTTATTTCCAAACTGTAACTCATTATGCATTACCACTGTGACCCTTAATTTCGCTTACCTCACCTGTTTTAATTTAATTAATTTTTTTAGAATTTGTTAATATGTACAACAATTCTGGAAGAGCTAGTCATCAATAATAGGCTACCAACTGTCCGCCTACAGCATAGTCTCAGATACTTTGGACATGTTGCTCGCCAAAGCGAGTACTCCAATCTGGAGAAACTCATGGTCACTGGCATAGTGGAAGGCAGGAGAAGCAGAGGAAGGTCACTGATGCGTTGGAGTGACACTTTCCTCAAAAACAGTTAGGTACAGTTAAAAAAAAATATATATATATTACAAGAGTGGACCTATAATCCACGCAGAAACAAGAGTAGAGTTCGATTCACTTCTACCGACACCGAGCAGTACAGACACATAAAATGGCAGGCACGGCACAGAAGAAGTATTCAGATTACAATGTGCGTGAATGTGTTCATAGATAATGTAAGTAACTAACTGCCTGCCACTTTACGTGTCTGCACTGCTCGGTGCTGGTAGATGTGAATAGACCTTAACGCAACATTCACTGTCCCCATTCCAAGAAAGACACCTTCCCCAAAAAACACAGTTTCGATCTTCCTCTACCTAATTTTCCATAAAACTTCCCTTGAATTACCCATTGGGTGACCTTCTCCCTGCTCCACATAGTTCAACACTTCGAAATCATCTTCCTGTTTCAATGTTTGATTTAGTGGTTCAACAAAAGAATAGAGAATAAATAATATTGCAATATGTATACCCGTATACATACGAGATTTTTAAAATACCAATTTTTAAATATTACACAACTGTTTTACGTAGGCCCTATCGATACATCATATTTTTGTGAAAGGAATTATGTAATCCATAAACAATAAAAACAAATCTTTAAATAATATGTTTAATTTGTAAAAATCTTAAAAAATACAAAAGCAATAAATATTATCAATAAAAACAGATAAGAGGAAAGTAGTGTTCTTTTTTTAAGATATTTTTTTGTTCATTTTCGAAAATTTTTAGGGAGACTGTATCTGAATCAACTTCAGCAATTAAAATATCTTTGGAATGTTATGTATGTAAATATCGAACAAAACTTAAGTGTGATTCAGTCTTGAAAATATTCAAAGTATAAAACAAAATAACAACGGGAACACTGGAAGACATAGTAACACTCTTTCGTCATCGTCAGCTTTGCTGTTCCTGACAATACAAATAAATATGTAGAGTAAATAATTTTTTTTATTTTTTATAAGAATTAAAGGTAAAATAGATTAAACCCTGGCCAAAGAAGCAGTTATAGTACCAATGCCTGAATATGCTTAATCTGAGGAATGCAAAATTATTTTTATAAATACAATATAAAGACATTTGAGTGTAATATCTCTAATCATTTTAATTGTTGTATGTCGAAGCCGAAACGTCTCCACCGTGGCCGGTCCAGTTAGTGTGGACATACTTGCCCTCTTTGCCAAGAATTTCATAAGTGTGCGCACCGAAAAAGTCTCGCTGGGCCTGGAAAGAAAGAATCAGAGTAAAAATCTGTTATAAAACTCATTGAAAATATTTAACAAACATAACATGTAATCGGTGAAAATAGAATACAGAGAGAGCATACAATAGCAGTTACAGCAGCAATTCAGTGCACTTTATTCCTTTTCAAAATTTTACAAAATTTACATGTTATGGCATTTTTAAAGATATTCTTAAATAAAACAGGAAGAAAAATATCCAATTAATTACTTACAAAAAGTAAGAAAAATTAAAAGAAAGAAGGCAGACAAATATAATATCATTAAATTGCATATAATTACAAGTAGCGAGAAAGCTTTCTGTTTAATCGCAGCTTCATTGATGCTAAATATCTCGATATCCAAAGTTATTCTATTTAACAGCAAGATTCCCCTCCCCACCGGCATGACCATTAGCCAGTTGGTCCTACAGACTGGGTGAAAAAACAGCCTATGCTGTCGGTGACAGAGATGACCATAAAGAACATAGAAATTAATGCTATCCATGGTAGCCGAGTTTTCGAACCATCAGCGAATCAGTCTGAAGAAATGTGTAACAATGTGTACGAGGTTTGTTCAAAAGAAAAGATGAATTTCGAATTTTTTCGAAAAGTATTTATTCTTCAATGTCCATATTCTCCCCTTCAAAGTAATCCCCCTCAGATATAATGCACTTATGCCAGCGCTTCTTCCAATCCTCGAAGCACTTCTGGAATGCACTTTTCAGTATGGCCATCAGCTCGTTCTTCGATTCTGACTTTATCTCATCAATTGTGGCAAAACGCTTTCCTGGTCTCTTGGAATAGGAAAAAGTCGCAGGGAGCCAAATCTGGTGAATACGGTAGTTGAGGCATGATTACGGTGTTGTTTTTGGCCAAATAATCACGAACAAGCATTGATGTGTGAGCTGGTGCATTATCGTGATGCAAAATCTATGATTTGTTTTTCCACAATTCCGATCGTTTGAGCCGTATTGCTTCACGCAAACGTTGCATATCTTCCTTGTAGTATTCCTTTTTAACCGTACGACCTGTTGGCAAGAACTCATGATGCACCCCGCCATTGTAATCGAAGAAAACAGTGAGCAAAAGCTTCACATTTGATCGAACTTGGCGTGCTTTTTTCGGTCTTGACTCTTCTGGCCGATTCCATTGGGATGATTGGGCCTTGGTTTCGACGTCATAACCATATACCCACATTTCATCACCAGTTATGACCCTTTTGAGCAAATCTGGATCGTCGTTGACGTCATTCAACAACTCCTGAGCGATACTATAAGCGATACTATAGCGATGTTGCTTTTGCTCAAAATTTAGCAATTTCGGAACAAACTTCGCTGCCACAAGTTTCATGCCCAAAACATTCAAGAAAATTGCATGGCATGAGCCAATTGTTATGCCAACATCCTCTGCAACTTCCCTAATAGTGATTCGACGATTTTCCAAAACCATTTTCTTCACTGTTTCGATGTTTTCTTCGTTTGTTGACGTGGTTGCAACTCCAGGACGCTCATCGTCATTAACATCTTCTCGGCCTTCTGTAAAGCGCTTGTACCACTTATAAACACTTTTTTGAGACAAAGTAGACTCGCCGAATGCCACAGTCAACATTTTAAGTGCGTTGGAGCACTTTATTCCATTTTTAACGCAAAATTTAATACATATTCTTTGATCCATTTTTTCAAAAGTAAAAAATCGAAGAACACACAAAAACGTGACTAACCTTTCCAGTTGTCAAAAACAAACCACTAATCCAAAATGGCTGATAATGGTAACATATGATAAACATATGTATACCAACATAACAAAAAAAAATCGATAATCGAATGTACACAGCCCGCGAAAATTCAAAATTCACCTTTTCTTTTGAACAAATCTCGAATATTACACTAATGACAGGAAAGGAAAAAAACTTAATTGAAATGTTTTATATTGCTATAAAACAAGCAATAAATAAATAAAAAATAATGTTTATAGTAGACAAAAGGATTTAAAAGGTTTACCTGTAGAAGATTGGCTGGCAGCACTGCAGAGCGATATCCATCATAGAACGAGAGGGCAGAGCTGAAAGCCGGTACAGGTACTCCCAGCAAAACCGCCTGAGCCACCACTTCCCTCCAAGATTGCTGGCTGCCCAGAATAGCCTTGGTGAAGAAGTCGTCCAGAAGGAGGTTGGATAGGTTGGGGTTGCGGGTGTAGGCATCCTTGATGTTGCCAAGGAACACACTTCTGATGATACAGCCCCCGCGCCACATCAGGGCGATCCCTCCGTAGTTCAGGTCCCAATTGAAGGACTTGGCGGCCTCTCTCAGCAACATGAAGCCCTGGGCGTATGACACGATCTTGCTGGCATAGAGGGCTTTCTTAATCTTTTCCAGGAAGGCTTTTCTATCTCCAGTGAATTTGGCTGCTGGAGCTGCGGACAGGATCTTGGAGGCGATAACTCGCTCCTCTGAAATGGTTTAATGAAATCAGGTCAAAACTGTGGCGACTTGACGTTTATTTCTTCAAACATAGTGCTTGTGAGAGAGTTTAAATTCATACAATTAAAAACATTGAACACAAACACATTTTCAAATTTCATTTAGTGACTAAAAACATTCTTTCAGTAAATAATAAAGCTCACTTCCACGAGGTTACCAAGAATACTTTTCTGCAAATTTTACAAGTTTTACTTATTAAGGTAAAAGAAACATATGTACCTACATGTATCGCTTTCTTAACTTTACTTAATAACATTTTCTAACTTTTATAACAATAATTTAGCTTTATTTTTCGCCAGTAAAATGGACATTTCAAAGCTTCATAGCTCTTGATGACTATTACGTTTTGAACTGATAATATGTAGTTGTTTTGACCTAGAAATTTCAGATATCAAAATATGAATAAACTTAAGATGCCAGAATTTTCACCGCATCAGATAGTACATATATCAAACGAACAGATTTTCTGCTCTATAGTAAAGATTTTAAAAATAAACGCATGTAAATAGTAATAGAAGTGAATTTAATAACTTATATAAAAGAATATTAAGACGGCATCCATAGTCGAGGGGTAAGGCTCTCGACTACGAATCCGAAGGCCGGGGGTTCAAATCCCGGCGTGCGCAAGTAAACTTTATTTAATTAATTTGTGCCGTTTCACAATTAATTAATTTAAAAATAATATGTAGTAATTTGCGCACGTTCCAGACTGGAAGATACTCTCAGTATCGCCCTGGTGAAAGACCACCATTCAGAATTGAAACGTTGCTTGAAATGACGTTAAGTCGTGTTTGGTGACCAGATCTGAATAGCCAGGTATTTCCCCACCTACCTCTTCCCCTTCTCCTTCCCTCCCCAATACCTTCAGCCTCACAACATTCCTCAATTGGAGATGCCATAGTCTCACTGGCTCCAGGCGGTTGGGAGCAGTTGGGACTCTTGTGAGGTATTCATGTAAAAAAAAAACTATAAACAATAACACATACCCTTCAAAGCACTCAAGCACCGAGCAAATACAGCCTCTCCTATTAGAGTAACAGGGGTTCCGTATTCTAGGGCAGAAATAGCGGTCCATTTGCCGGTACCCTTTTGTCCTGCAGAATCTCGAATTTTCTCCAGCAAGAATTTGCCTTAAATTACATAAACACAAATAATGTTAATAACCATTCAAAACATAATTTACATGTCAATAATTTTTTTTTATGTAAAAACTCACATAGATTTTTTCATTGCAATTTAGTACTGTATTTTCAAAGCAGAGAAAAAAAAATAACACTTCACTATAGTATAGCTTTAGGGCAATAGAGATTTTAGTTTTTGCTTTATGACATTATTTTCCTTAAAACTCAACGAAGTTCACTCACCACAGAAGTCATGGGAAGGGTGCAATATATTACATGCATTAATTTCACATATTCACTCAAAACGCTATTGGCGAAATCAAATCAATTTTGCACCCGTAATGTTTACTTTAGAGACGATTGCATGTTATCAAAATATGCAAAACTGAACACATGGGAACGAAAGGCCCTCGACTAATGGCAACTCACAAAAAGTTAAACTCATGAAAATAAATCTCCAAAGAATAAATGGTTTGGGCATGGAGAGTGGAAGACTTGGCATGATCAAGTGAATCAAATACTTAAGCGGGCCATGTCAGAAGTCGGAATAACAGAAGAGAATGTATGCCATGATCGAGGTGTTTGGCGGCCCGTCCTCTCTGCTCACCCCTGCCGAGAAACTGCCTGATGGTTAGTTATTATGAATTATGTATAGTTATTATTATTATTAAATTATACATGTACAGTTATTATTAAAAAAATTTAAGTCTTTAATTTGAAATTGAGTTCTACGAATTAAATACAATAACAGTGGCGGCTCGTGACTTTTGAGTGAGGTAAAGTGATAAGATTAAAAAAATACGACATTATTGATGTTGTTGAAGCCGAAAATGATTTTCTTTTCAATGTGCCCCACGTACCATCTAAATCTTCATACAAAAAATTGAAATAAAAAAAAATAAAAAAAACCATTTTCGACTTCAACAACATCAATAACGTTGTATTTTTCAATCTTACCACTATAGCTCACTCAGATGTCACGAGCCGCCACTGCACAGTAACATTAATGAGGTAAATAAACTTATAAACATGGTAAAATATTATATGTACTGATTTTTTACTTACCTCAATTACTTGAAAAACATTAACTGTTGGTAAGTATAAACACAGTAAAAACAGAAAAATGCATATTTTGAACAGATATCATTATTTTTTTACAAACTTTATTGCAATGATAATACGTATAAAATAAGTGTCTAAGAGGGTTTTGGCAAAAATTCAGTACATTAGGTCAATTGTAAATATGTTAAAAGTTTAAACAAAACTCGACCCTTCATTCTGGACAATGACTCCCGTGGAAATTACTATTTTTACTTACCACAGCAGTTTACACCCGCCAACAAAACAATTTATCTCAATAATTAAAAGCATTACATGCTAAGTGTTTTTTTTTTCTCCCTAAAATATTTAAATTAGCGCCTTATCTATGAGTGCGTATAACGTTTCGTTTAGCCTTAATTAGATTATTGTACAAATTTAATAGTTAAAGACTCGAACCATGTTTTATGCCACCACTACAATAATTATTAAAATGTCAACAGATGTCACCTCTAAATTTGTAGCAAAACTAGTGTTTTTATCTGTCACTTTATTTATTTATTATTAATGTGGGAATTTAGATTTTTTCCTCTTCTGCTGACTATGTTATTATAGAGTTTATATTTACAATAAAGGCATCAACAATGACCGGTCAGTGGCTGAGTTGGCATCGCGTTTGGGTCTCACCCAGGCGTCGTGAGTTCAATTCCTCGGCTGGCTAAGTCCTCCACCGTGACACAAGCAACATCTTCGCTTACTGTGACAGTGGTAGGAGATTTAAAAATATTGTCAGGTTATTCGTAACCAGGGAATATTTGTCTTTCTTCATTAAAAAAATAAATAAATTAAGTTATACAATTATGAGTAGCAACCAAGTTGCATAGAGGTTTAAAAGTTGTGCCTACCTAAAGAAAATGGAGTGCAAATATAAAATAATAGTTTTTTTAAATACATGACAAATTTAGGTTTTTTTTATGTCATTATCGTTCAACCTAATGCAATTGTTAAAAAATTCCAACTTTTCACCTACAATCTGCCCCGGCTCATCCATAATAAAAGTATCTTCTTCTTTTAAAGATAGTATTTTTAGCTACATACGAGTATATCAAACCGCAAGTCACTCAAAAATGTACCCTATATCGCCCTATAACAGACAGTTTGAAGGCCACCAAAATTAAATTTTTAGGTTATAAAGCAATGCACAGTGGCAACTAATTCCAAAAAAAAAAAATTTTACCATCATCATCTTTGAAGCGGAGAATATCCTTAGTAATGTCCATCAAAAATGAGTCCAATTCTCCTTTGTTCCATTCCTCCATGACATCAGCCATCTCATTCTGGGTCATTCCTATCGACAAATAAACATTTCAAAAACATTTTTAATAAAAAAACTGATTGAAAAAAAGCATTAAAAAAGCAAAATCAGAGGGAAAAATTACATTAATTAGCGATACATAAATGATTCCAATTCTTTATATGAAATGTTTCATCAATATAATAATAAAAGCGACCTTTTGTTATTTTTTTGCATTCCTCTAAGAAAAGTTGTGAACCATATTGTAGCAATGCAGCAGGAAGTCAAATGTGAAATATATATAATTCAGGAATTATTTGGTATTGACGCTCTACAACAAAGGTTCCCGAATGTTTTAGGCCCATTACCCACTTTTCCAGTATTTTTTTCTTCAATGCCCCCCACCCCTATATATCGATCCCTTGGAATAACAAGGTTCCATCTGACACGACAATGTTATGCGATAATGAGTCTTAAAGTCACCTTTTATAGAGCACATTATCGCATGACATTGCTGTGTCAGATGGCATCTTGTTATTCCAAGGGGTCGGTATATAAACATTTCATCGCTTACCCCTATAAAATGGAACCTCTCCGAAATAACAATCATAGGGCATGCAAAGAAAGCATCGCGGATGAAAATTTTTAATACTTGATGCAAAAAAACAAGCAAGTGATTTAAGTCGCCAACTGGTGTATGATATTCCCTACGCTGGGAATCGCTGCTCTACACGCATTCTTCTGATGTATAGCTATTAAAAAAGTGACACGAAATATATTAAAAATTCTCGCCAAGATTAAATTTGATGTAAAAATTTTTTTTTGGGTTTTCACGTTGAACACAATACTTATTTAAACATGCCGTAAAACTGCGGTTTTACGTCACCCCTATTTTCCCGCTTGTTATGTCAAAAACCCGCGGTCCCGTTTTTTCCATACATTGTCATTTAAATATTTCCCCCAATTTATAATTTCAAAAAAATTGCTGCCTCCGGTTTTCCGTCAGTTTCATGCCGACTCTAGGCCAGAACCCAAAATTAGACTACCTGGATCTAACCGTTTTATTAATTACTGGAGTTAATCAGTTAATCAAAGCGAGTGGTGCCCACCCTGCCGGTCTTTTTCTGTGTAGAAGTTCCAAATTAATACAATTATTAAGGCGATATAACCAGATGCAACTGAAAAAAATTGTCATTATTTAATAGAATTCTAGATGTGTTGACTCTTTTCCACAAAAAAACATAAATTGATTTTGAAAGGTTGTTATTTTATTTAGCATAGTAAGTTTAAAATTTAGAAAAATTATAAATATATTTTTATGTAATAAAGTTCTTCCGTTGGTCGTTGCGCAGATTTTTACATTTTCAAACGAATGTTAGTTATAAAACACAAATATTTCGTATCATCTAATGATACAGTATTATAAATCAATACATTATCTAGCTTGGCCAGTAAACGGAAATTCAATTTTACTTTAAATAAAATCATTAATAAAAAATACCGAGCATGTGTTTTGGTACGAAACTTCGTCAATTTGTCTATATATTTACGGACGTACTAATCGATATATTTCGGAATTTTTTACACACCTACTTTACTTAGATATTATTAAATAATTAGACATAATTATAAAAAAATAATTATTAAAAAAGTACACTATTTTAATAAATTTAAGAGCTCGCGTTTGCATATGTTACCGCTAGCCAGATACGCTGCCCAAAATCTGACAATCTGCCGAGATCCGGCAGTGGATGAACGTGTGTTCGCGGCGCTCTGATTGGCAACATTTTTTACGAATTATTTGGTTAATAATGGGCAGAAAAATACCAAGTTAGGAATCTTTAACTAAAATATACAAGTCACAACATCAAAAACATTTTTGGAAATGACGTTTTGAAGAAAAACATTGATTAGCGATATTTAATAATGTAGGTACCTTATACCGTATAGGGTTATTCGAACGAATCAGTGGTATTTAGTCAGATTTTTTAATATGCATACTTATAATTTTTATAACATAATTCAGCATAATTTTGTGTTGTTTAATTTTGAATAGAAAGAATCAAATTAATTGTTTTTCTAAAGCTAAATACATATACATATATATATGTATATGGACATATTATGTACCTGCATCAAGGATATTATGGTGACCGATTGAACCGTAATTACCGCGGCTATTTATTATTAACCAATCTTTATAATAGACTCGCATTAACCCGGCGTTGTCCAAGTTACATGCTTACATTACCTGTTATATAAGGTGTCCAGAAACTCGTGGTACAAGCGGGAATGTTGTGACCCTAATTTAGTCTAATACTGGACTACAATTTATTTCATAGATTAGTGCAGCGGAATCAATAGATATAATGTTAAAAGCCCCAATCCAAAATCCAACAGGTGAACATAAAACGCTAAAATACGGCGTCTTCGATACACGGTGTCCGAAAACTAGTGGTACAAGCGGGAAACTTTAGAATCTACATTGGATAGAGAATCCAAAAAACATATATTTATTTATTTTTAAACACTCGGATATAGTTTTTTTTTTTTATCCGATTTTTCGGCAACTAAAGGGATAAACAAAAACTTTCGCAGGAGTGGGAACGCTTCAACACTTTTTAAAAACAAGCAACAGCTAATAGTAACTCCCTAGTGACCTATTTTTTTCAAAATTATTGTAAAAAATTTCACCTACGGATTCAATTTACTTGTGAACGATGATAACTCACACCAAAAAAAGTTATACCACAAAATCGACTCCAAATGCTATGTAGATTCACCAGTGTCTGAGATTCTGCTTGTACCACTAGTTTCCGGATACCATGTTTGTTGCTTGTCGATTTACTATTTATTTATAAATTTAAAAAACAAAAACATTAGGCACTCATCTCACTGGGACCGTCCTGTGTTGAGATGAGCGGCTTTACAATTTTAGTGAAACGAAAAAGACCAAAATATCCGAACACATCCATTAGCTTCGGCTGACCTCGAAATACTATACGAGATAAAGCAGGAACAAACTTGACGTATTCTAATGTTTTGTGGGTTTTGGGTATAGCTTTTTTTGTACCTGAACGTATGCATTCGGGCGATAATATAGCAGCCGTATCGCGTACATTCGTATGAGTAGGGCGGTTAATATTATTATTATTATTTTTCTTTTAAAATAATATTATAAAAAAAATATTATCATATGTTTTGTTTTTTAATATAAATATTTATTATCAAATAAAAAAAACTTTCTTTTCAGTTTCGCTATTTGTAAAATTAACAACAAAACATTGTGTGATCCTGCTTTTCCATTTTGAATGTAGGTACATATTACTGCACATTTTGTATGAAATAAATCGCGGTAGATGCATAATGATATATATTTGGTTATTTTCCTTTTCATGTTTACGCACTTCCATGCCCAACACCCAAGTGACAACTTATTCGGAAAAAATGCTGGAACTGAGAATTCATCTATAATTTCATCGGAACCACACTGTACGATACATAGGTTCGCGGGACAGGAGTACACCGTAGTGTCACCATTTTCCGTCGAGTGTGATAACCGTTTTTGACCGAAACATTGAATTCTGGCTCTCTGGATATACAACCTTAATATATAAATATATGTATTCAAGGGGAAAAAAAACAACACTTGAAAGTGTGAGGTTTTTTTAGTTTGTTGATTTGACAGTATATTCTATTCATGCAGAAAAATATCAATTTTTAAAAAAAATACATAATGCGCTTAAAAATAGCTAATCTCATTTTCCATAAATGGATAATAATGGATTTTTTAATATTTTGAATAAAACATCCGCAGGATACACATACAAGCACTGGCGGCTGGTGACTTTTGAGTGAGCTAGAGTTCTAAGATTGAAAAATACGATTTTATTGATGTTGTTTTAGCTGAAAATGAATTTTTTTTCAGAATTTCAGTTTTTTGTATGAAGATTTTTCAGTTGGGTAGGGCACTGCCCTACCTAAAACAACATCAATAAAATCTTATTTTTCAATCTTAGCACTCTAGCTCACTCAAAAGTCACGAGCCGCCACTGCATACAAGGATAATAATTAGTATTTGAATTACCGGGTAAATTTCTTCAAAACCAAATGTACACAATTTGTGATTTTTATTACAGGAAAATTAATATTACAAATGATAAAAACAAAACAAATCTGTCACCTAAAGTGCTAAAAGAACCAAAGTCAATTATTCCAGTACATGTGTAGGTACTGAAAATTCTAAAGATTAGTGTTAAAAGAGTTACATAATTGTAAAAACAGTAAATCCATTTTCTTTTTCAGCACAGCTTTTAACACTAAGCCACAGAATTAATAATACCCTTAATACTATACTAAATCAAATCGCCGAAGATTAATGTATGCAAGTCAATCGCTATGAACAAGATGCTTATTTATGAATTAACTCACCAAGCCCAACCTTCATGAGGTGGTAAGCCTCGCAGATGAGCTGCATGTCCCCGTACTCGATGCCGTTGTGAACCATCTTCACAAAGTGGCCGGCGCCGTCCTGCCCCACCCAGTCGCAGCACGGCTCCGAACCTGAACGAGCGCAGATGGCCTGGAAAGGGCAAAGCAAAAATAGAGTACATGGCATCAAAAAGTAAATTGGAATGAAAGGTATTGCAAGATATAATAATAATGAGTTAATTTCTATAGCGCAGTTTTGTGAACGTTCACCTCAAGAACGCTTTACACTAACTAACCTAACCTAGTATAATTGTAAAATAACAGATATACTACAAAGCATAACTAACTAACCATCACGCCGTTTCTCCGCAGGAGTGGGCAGAGACGATGGACCGCCAAACAACTCGATCTTGGCATACACTTCTTGCTTCATTCACTTTCATACAACGTCTCATACACTCTCTTCTGTTATTCCGATTTCTGACATGGCCCGACTCAAGTATTTGATTCACTTGATCTTGCGATGTCTTCCTCGGTCGTCCTCGGCTTCTTCTTCCATTCACATTCGCGTCATATATTCTCCTTACACTCCTCTCTGCGTTCATTCGCTCTACATGCCCAATCCATCTAAGCGTCCTTTTCTTAATCTTGCTCACTACACTTACATCAGCCTTGCATTCTTTACGAATCTCAACATTTTACACACAATTGTACATGGTTTTACCACACATTCGTCTCAGAGATCTCATTTCTACAGCATTCAGTCTACTTTCATCCTTCCTCTGCCAGTTCCATGCCTCACTGCCATACACCAGGGTTGGTATCGGCCCTCCATTGTGGACTCCTAGCTTCGCTTCTTTGGACAACTTTTTGTTTGCGCCAACCGCATTCAGTCCTCCATTAATGGAGTTTCCTGCATTCACCCTTTTTTCAATATCCCTATCAGTCTTTCCATCTCTCGTAAATATACTTCCCAAACACACAAACTCATCGACCTGCTCCAAGTATTCATCATTCACAACTATATTGCACACTGTTTTCGTACTCTCTCTTTCAAATACCATGACTTTAGACTTGCTTACATTCATCATTAGCTCATTCTTCATACATACTTCGTTCATCCTAGATACGAGGGACTGTAGATCTACCATACTGTTACCAATCAGCGCCGCATCATCAGCATACAACAGGCAACATACTTGCAGACTACTCATTTTCGCGCCCAAGCCCGCTTCTTTCAATTCTTGCATACAATTATCTATGTGTAGATTGAATAACCACGGTGACATTACGCAGCCTTACTTAACACCTTTTATGATGTCAAACCACCCCGTAAAATCACTGTTTGCCCTAACACATGCAACGCTTCCCTCGTACAGAGATGCGATTGCCTGTATAAGATTTGTATTCACTCCATACTTGGACAACACCTTCCATGATTTTTTTTCTGTCAACTCGGTCGTATGCTTTTTGTAGATCTACAAGCGCACAGAAAAGTTTCTGGTTTTTTGCCAGAAACTTCTCTGTGAGCATGCACAACGAGAAAATTTGATCCATGCACCCCCTTCCACTCATAAATGCACCTTGCACATCTCATATTTTATCCTTTGTTTTCATTTGTACCCTTTCAATTAACATCCTACCATACAGCTTTCCAACTGAACCTATCAGGCTAATAGCACTGTGATTTCCACATTCCATACGTGACCCTTTACATTTGTATAGAGGCATGATCACAGCCCTTCTCCAATCTAATGGGGTGTAACCCTCCTCTAAACACTGGTTAAAAAGTTTGCATAACCATGTGAGAATTATAAGGCTATCTCCTTTGAAGTATTCGGCAGCAATATTGTTGAAACCAAGAGCCTTATCATTCTTAATACATTTAACTGATCTTTTTATTTCATCAATGCTGATTTTAGGAACATTTACCCCATCCTCATTCATACCTGACTCGCCACTGGAATTACTATTACTCAGGTTGCTTTCAAAGATCTCTTCAAAGTATTTCATCCATCTCTCTTTTATGTCTTTCTCATTCGTCAATATTTTTCAATCTTTCGATTTGACCACTTTCACACATCCACTTTCTGGACCATTCCGGGACCTTTTGATCTCCTTCCAAAACAGTTTAATGTTTTCTTGGAAGCGGTTCGTCATTTTGAACCCCTCTTCCAGACGTTTCTTTCATTGTTTCACTTCAGCACATACTCTTTTCTTGCATCCCTTGTAAACTTCTTTCGCTCTATTCCTCTCTTCGCTAGAAGCACTGCCAGTCGCTATCAGACATAACCACGCTTTCTTCTTCCCTGAGACCAGTGCTTTAATCTCATCATCCCACCATGCGTACTTATTCCACATACCTCTAACAGATTCATAAAGGCTCACTTCTATGTGGTCCCATGTTTCGTCTATGCTTAGACCATCCATATCCTTATCATTCAGTCTCATCTCTACATAATTTTCATACTTACTTCTTACATTATCGTTTAGCAGTTTTTCTATTCTGACTCTAGTTGGAGTCAACACCATTTTCACTTTAGAGCGCCAGCCGCAGAAGAGATTTACTCTTGACACAACCAGGAAATGGTCGGTTTCTACCTCAGCCCCTTTGAAAACTCTTGTCTGCGGTGATGGCTCTCAACCTAGAGTTTCTAGGATTTTTTGAACAATTTGGTTTTTAAGACCCGTTTGAACTATGCTAAATTCTGGATGTTGTTAGCAATATTTGAGAGAAGCTTGTAAATTATATGTGTGCATCGTTTATGAGAGAAAATGAGAGGTTTTCATGATGCTCTCAGCACCAGGACCATAGGACAACCGGCGTGTTTAGACATTTTCATTTTGATTTTTTTTTTTCATTTGAAACTAATGCATAAATAATACATATGAGGGTGGTATGGACCTGAATAAAAAAAACTCAAATCAGCATTCGCACGAAGAGGAGTTTCTTTCTGGTGCCTCAAAGAGTTATAATGATGCTTCTTATGAATAGTTAGACTCTGAGCTGCAAGGGCTATCTTTTTAAATGTTTTAAGAATTTAATTTCAAAACCTAGAGTCAATCAGTCAGTGCTACACTTAGGCCAAGGTGTTTTATCCAATAGCCGTGATTTAGCCACAGCATATTTAGTAAAAACATATTTTAAAATCCATTCTATTAGGTATTTATTTTGACTAAACCGCACCTTTAAAATCAGTCCGGCCTAACTAGCATGGAGATCAGTTCATCTTTGCAAAAATCTACCATATTTGCAGCACATGAAATACGTATCCTTATAATACAGTGTTAATTACCTGGAAAATAGGCTTGATATGCTGCCATGCCTCTTTGTGACCTCCGGGCATCAAAGAAGGACCGTACCGGGCCCCATCTTCTCCTCCACTGACCTGGAAAATGAATCACGAGAATTAATTATAAATTCAGGAAAGCTGATAAAAATTCAAAAGCAAAGAAGTGAGAAGAACGAATTATTATTAAAGCACCAAAATCTTTAAACTTGGTTCACATCAATATACAGCGAAACCCATGCATACGTTTTCAAGATAAGAAGATTTCACCCATATATAATAACTGTACATGCAAGTTTTTCCCATATAAGACTCTTTTCTTGTCCCTTGAAAAACTTACAGGATCACCATAACTGTTTATGTGTAAATTACAATTTAATTTTAAGTGTAATAATCATTAAAATAACCATCAATGTACTCAGAAATTAATAAGAGCATTCGTAATGAAAATGAAAACATTTTATGAGTTTCATTATAAGCACCCTTGAGGTGATTTTTCACAACAACAGCGCTATAAAAATCATCCAAGTATTATTATTATTATTATTACCTACATATATATAGAAATAATATAAATAGATCTTTAAGCGGCTTCACCACAGTTTGATAATGCCTTCGGAAGGTGAAATAGCTGTCACACGTAATAATAATTACTTGATAATTAGAACTTTTTATAAATAACGGTTTTTCAAAAAATAATAAGAATTATTATAAATTTGTTAAATTAAAATGGAGTCCTACAAATTAAACTTGAACACAATAAAAAAAAATAATAAAATAAAATATAAAATAAAAATTTACATTTGCCAAAGGTTTTTCAACTAGCTGTCTGAAAATCGGAGTCCCAAAAAAAACCATGGCTTCTTTTGAAATCTAAATATATATAAGTATAAGTACAATGGATATTATAGATCAACATCCTTTGAGAGTTGAAATATGAATAATTAATTCAAACGACAAACTGTTTTTGAAATACCTAATTAGAAAAGTAACATTACTCATAAGTATAAATTTATAAAAATTAACATTTAAATAGAATTAATATCGTTATCAAAGATTGAAGGAAAACTTCACCAGGCAATAAGTTATGCTTCGTTTTAAAAACCTTCAAGTTATATGACTCCATTTGAAAGTGACCTACATTTTGTAGGTTAACTCTTCAACGTTTACAGTATTATGTATCCTTGATTTTAACCTTACAAGGTTAATGATTCATTTGTTACTATGTGCAATAAATTATCTAAAATAATAAACAAGATATATTTATACGCTAATTATATAATAAATAATACGATTTAAAATTATTGTTCATATTATGTACAAAACAGTACACTTACGTATCATATAATAAATAAAACAGAATTTTTATACATATGAGATTAGAATGTTACAATCTTAACTATAAAACAGCAAATGAGTTTGAATGTCCCAACAAAAACTCTTGAATGGTAAGTTCTGGTGTCATGAAATTTGCATAACATTTTTTGTGTTGAATTTATATTCAGTCAGCTATTTTCAGCTCACAATGTGATTTCCATCATGAACTACGGAGCATCCATTAGATTGCCAAAATAAATAATGTGACCATATTATTTGATTCATATTTTTCAACAAGAAAAAAGATTTCCATAAAAGGGTGTTAAAAGTTTTCCAATTGTAAATGATCAAATAAAAATTGCGTCATTGCATTTCTTGTTTTGGATAATTCTTATTTACAAAGAATGTGAGAAAACTTTTTGTCAAACATATTTCTTTTTTACAGTATCCACAGGAGCCCTGACGGAAATAATTTTCCTCAAGGCCTATATCATCTTTAGGGATGCTGTGTGGAGGGTATATTAGAGGATAGGTAGGAGTGAACCCGTTGTAGGGGGGAGGAAACACAGAGGCTGGCAGATCATTGAAACAACCAAGCTGTTGAACCCCGTTCTCATGTGACAAATGTCACCGTGCGCATATGTTGGGCGCGCGTTTGGCAGTGTTTCCCGACTGTGCACCAGCGCCGAAGGGATCAATGATGCTAGTTCTTCAAAGTATCTAAAATACCAGTAGAATAAGGACAGCATTCCCACCTGATGTCTGTGCTCCAAAGATTGCAATCAGTTTGTTAAGATAGGCGAATCTATCAAACGGACCATTAGGGATATTAGTGGGAATAAGAAGAAATCTTACCCCAGCACCAACAAAGAGAATCCCCTTCTGTTGGAGTTCCTTGCAGCGACGTTGGGTGTCGGTGTATTCCGAGTTGCCTCCATCGATGATTATATCACCCTTGGCCAGCAATGGCACCAATTGTTTGATAAAGTCGTCAATAGCCGATCCAGCTAGAATAACAACATACATATTATGTGTATTTATCTAAATACATTCACTTAATTAATATAATATAATATACACAACTTTGATTTGAATGTTTTTGTTTTTCTCTTGACATAAATTTGTATTATCAATACCCGATCTGCCTCCGGTTCTGACGGAAGAACAACGAACCCAGCAAAAAAGGTCGTAAGTCTTATGGTTTACATTTACAAATAGCTGAAATATGCACAATCCTTTCATAAATTGCACATCCGTAACTACACTGCCGTATGTCAAAATATGTTAAACTGGTATAATGGTCTCAGAAGTATATATATTACATGGATATAAAAATGTGAATCAATATTTTGGTATATGTATCACAATTTAAAGTAGGAATATTAATCTTATCTAGTGTTTAGAGCTCTAAATAACTGTGAACTATGAAAGTTTATCAAAATATATATACAAAAAGGTGTGTCTAAGAAGACTAAGTCCATTATTTCAGTTCAACATATTTTGACTTATAGCAGTCTAGTTGCGAAGAAGAAATATATGCTCTATCCTACTAAGATGTTCTGGCCACTAGCCTGCAGGATAAAAATTGCCATGATGTTAGCCTACCTCTGATAGGAGAGGGCACCAGGAGACTCAGCTCTATCCTTTTTGATAATGCCAATGATGATGGCAATTACCAATATAAAGTTTTTTTTTAAAGATGTGTTCCATTTCAAGAGTTAATTGTTCTGTTTATGCATATTTTGTACGTGTGGTGTCTGATAGTTAATAGCAACAATTTAAAAGAGAACAAAATCACACGTTTTTTATCAAATTCAGCAAAATGATGATTACAATCATCAAGTAATAATTATTGTGATAAATCATGGTATTACGTCAAAACGAATAAGTGTGTACTTATTAATGTAATCTAGTTGATCATGATTGCGTGATCGAAAGTGTTGATAAGGATTCATATTGTTAAGAATGTTTGTAATGATGTCACCAATTAAGCAATATATTGCGGTTTTTGATAACAAAAATGCAAGTCAGTTCAATTTGCAGTAATAGTAGAAAAATAGTCAAAACTTTGTGTAACAACACATTATTTGGTTGGTTAACTATTAAAAATATGAAAATGGGGAATCTTGCTTTGTTGGTTCCTAGTAAATAAAACGCTTTTAAAATTTGTGTAGTAATTAATGTTTGAATTAAACAAACCTTTGACTAAAATCATAACCCTTTTGGGGGATTTTAGTTTGCTGACCATATCTTGCAACGAATTGGCTCCAATGATTTTTGTTCCCTTGGCTTCATTTTTGAGAAAACTGGTGACCTGTCATGAAGGTAAAACAATTTGGTTAAATTCGCTAGTTGTAGAAAACTCTACTTAATCTGTGAATAGGCACGTTAGGCCATTCATTCACAATCCAGTCCTTGGATATGTATAAAAATTTCATATGTTATACCTTCTCAACAGTTCTGTTGAAGGCACATACGACGAATCCCTTAGAGTCCATATTGAGGATAAGGTTTTGGCCCATGACGGCCAAACCAATCAGAGCAATATCAGCTTTTCTGAAATTCACAAAACAAAATCATTAATTCTTTGTTTTTTTGTTATTTATTATGAATTAACAGAATGTTTATCTGTTGTTGTCTTGAAAAAAGTTTTCAATACATGGCATTATAAATAGACCACTAACTCTTGACATTGTTGATAGCTATAAGTGCTATGACATTCGCTACAAATAGAGGACATTCTTAGCTGTGATTTTTATTACCGACTCATACCGTTTATATGACAAATGAGATAGGGCATATTAACCTCTTAACGAGTGAGTTTTTGGAAACAAAACTGCATATGGGGAGTAAGTTATTTTGAATTCTGTATGTTTTTTCATTATGCAGTATTATAGATAACATAAAATTTAAAAAAAAGGTTCATATAGGTAGACATATTTGTTAATAATTGCATGCATTAGATATTGCATATAAATGAAATTAATATCAATTCTATGAATATTTTTTTTTTATTGCTCAAAACCGATTGACTAAAAGGTGCGAAAGAACCATGTTGATCATACAACAAGGTTCGTTCATACTAACCAAGAGGTTAATGATGATTGCAGAATCTTAGAGAATTGACAGAAATAGCATTAGCAATCAAGTGAAAGGCTTATAAATGCCATTCGCTCAAATCAAATACAAAGAAATAAATCTTTTTTCACGACATCTACAAGAGATTATAAATAAGAATATTTTATGAACGAGATTTTCGGTTTTTTATTTGTTAAATCAAACGAATGATGACTTTACGTTATTGAGATTCCAGAAGTTAACGCTTTTCAAGGAACGGAGGTTTATAAAATTGTGTCTGTAGTTTCATAGTTTGGGTTTCATATCGTATAGTTCTCACAAACCAAGAGTCTTGTAAGTAATAAGTATCATTGTGGAAACTTTATGTATTATAAATGTAACAAATAGAAAAAAATTAAAATCATCTATTATGTAAAATTTTAACTTCTGAGATCATTAATTTTAATTAATGAACTATAATAATAGTTGGTATTTCGAGTGTCATTGTAATGTTTCAATAACTACACTATGGCTTTGACTCATTAACGTAGGAAATCCTAACTATTACCAACGATTTAGGAGGGATTGAAATGGAAAAATCAGTGAGAGTGAAATTTCATAATGATGTCCTCAATTGCTATTTACAATCCAATGATTATTTGATGAAAATATGAAGTAACTTGAGATTGTTAGAGGTTTGTTTATTTTTCTAGATAAGATGCATAGTTTTATAGAGGTAGGAAAAGGGTTTTCGATTCCCATAAAAGTGCAAATTAATGATAAAAACCGACCTTTGGGCACCGAAAGGTCACACGAGGATCAACTCATTTCGTACTTATTCATAATTATAACAGATTTGAGGTTATCTTAATACCGGTAAAAAAAAATAACAACCTTAGATACGATTAATTGGAGTTACATAAAAATAGTGCAATTAGAAACGCTTACCCCGACATGTTGATTATTGTGATAATTCAAAAATTGACAGTGACAAATTTAAACGATGTCAAACTTTTGACACTTGCGAACTTCGCGCGAGTCGGGCGTGCTATGGCCAATGATGCAGCTTGCAGCGTTCTGCTGAATGTTTCTCGTTTCTATCGTTCTGTCACTTGTGCTTGTGATATGATGTTATGATGGCGTGATCGTGATGGTGATAGAGTACCCCACCGGTTGATAACCTGACCGCCAACCGGCAGCCAGGTACTTGCCTGCCCGCCGTTCACTTTATCACTTGAGTTGTTTTTATTACAAGGCCGACGAAATCGCATTTATTCTAAAAAGACACTCGCCCAATGTGTGCGATTATGTTGTATCAATGTTTTATTCGGTGTTGCGCTTATGCAGTGGCGTATCTAGGCCGACGGAACCACGGCCGTGGCCTGGGGCCCGAGGTTCACGATACTTAATATTATAGATAATATAGCTTCTCCGAGATAAAATATCGGATTATTTGGCAATATGACTATGACACCTATTGATATATTGCATAAAAACACGCCACGTGACTGTAGAACCAGTCTGAGCCAGATCTACAATACTAACTAACTAACTAACCATCACGCCGTTTCTCCGCAGGGGTCGGCAGAGGACGGATCGCCAAACAACTCGATCTTGGCATACACTTCTCGCTTCATTTAAATTCATGCATCGCCTCATACATTCTCTTCTGTTATTCCGACTTCTGACTTGGTCCGACTCAAGTATTTGGTTCACTTGATCGTATCATGTATCCCTCGGGCGTCCCGGGCTTCTTCTTCCATTCACATTCGCGTCATATACTCTCCTTCTCTTCTTTCTTAATTCATTCGCTCTACATGCCCAAACCATCTAGGCGTGCCTTTCTTAATCTTGCTCATTACGCTTACATCAGCTTTACATTCTTTACGAATCTCAACATTTTTCACACGATCATACATTGTTTTGCACACATTCGCCTCAGAGATCTCAGTTCCACAGCATTCAGTCTATTTTCATCCTTCCTCTACCAGTTCCATGTCTCACTGCCATACATCAGGGTTAGTATCAGCACTCCATTGTTGACTGCTAGCTTCGCTTCTTTCGACAACTTTTTTTTAGCGCCAACCGCGTTCAATCGTCCGTTAATGGAGTTTCCTGCATTCACCCTTCTTTCAATCAGTCTTTCCTTCTCTCGTAAACATGCTTCCCAAATACACAAACTCATCTACCTGCTCCAAATATATAACACCATTCAACCAATAAATGAAATTGTCTTCGACCACATTTGTGTCGATCGAATTAAATACTAATGAAGTAATGTCAAAATTAGGACGATACTCTCGTATTTTTTTTTTTCAAAAAATGCCTTAGTTTCCTTGGCACTTGTCATTATTATTGGCTAGAAAAAAACCTCCGGATATTTTTGACTCCCAATATTTGGCAATAGTTTTGCATACAAGCTGTTTTCAAATCTGCTAAGAACATTGGCGTCCCTGGGCAAGTATTTGCGTCGCCAAAAAAGAAGATTTTATCGTTTTTGACTGGTATCTCGTAGATATCAAATAACAATTATTTTATTGAAATATCATTAAAGCTTTTATTATCCATGTATTTTTATGCACAAGCATCATGTGAATCATTAATAATTACTATGGGAAGTTAAGCCACAATTTATGGAGAGTATACTCGTATACGAGTTTCTCAATGCAACTTTTTTTTTGAAAAATTTTGACTGTCAATTTTTTCTATAACTCCATTTTTATCAATATTTTATGCAAGTTTTGCATAATACACCTACTGCAGAATTTACTTTATTTGCCATCACATGTTGGATCATCATATTGGATAAGAATCCATGTTCGTATTATCAGTTTTCAAAGTTTTTTTCTGTCTTCAGCTATGAAAACCAACCTTTTTTAAACAAAAAACCTCAAATAGAAACATTGCTACCGTTTTTTATTCTTATTAGATTTCCTAGATTTAAATTTTGTTTATATTCGGTTAATTTTTGTTTATGTCCGAGCAAACTTTCTCCTTTGATTTTCACAACCCTTTTTTTTAATTTGGATGTCAAAAAGTCACCGCACGCCCCTGAAATACAGTTTCCGGATGTCGCAGACTCTTCTGATGGGTAATCAATACGTTTTAGGTTGATTACGTACTATCATTTTAGAGAAAAATCTATAAATTCAACCGATAAATGAACAAAAGAGATAAATTCGGAAATAGTGGTAAATGAAAATAATATACGAGTATACATTTACTATACAAGCAATGCGATATGTAATATTTTTTTAATTACCATACATAAAAATCTATCTGTATGTAAAGCTGAAAACAGTGTAAAATTGCACAACCGTTTCTTTAAAATATCATATCTAGGTCATCGCAACTTTTTCAGCTGGCAAAATCAATTCCATCCTTAGCTATGTAGCTGCGAAATATATTTTAATGAAAAAATAAGACTAGGCGCCATTGTTCGTCACATCCTTTTTTTAACAAGTCGAAATGCGAAAATGTTTTTTTTTTATAGAAATAGTAGGTAGAAACTAAGTAATCAAATCAAATTTAAATCGACGTCGTCCATATGCCAGCGAAAAAATTAGATTTTTTTTCGTATATCTGTTTTTATCTCTACTTGTAACATCACATCGCCTATATGGGTTCCATTGCTTTACGTTTGTAATTAAATTATTTTACAAAATATATGTCGTGAGCATCGATCATATTATCAACTTGCCTGCCCTGCAAATTGTATGCCCCTTTTTGTAAATACTGTGAGGAAAAGTAGGTACCTATTTAAAATATTCAAAATGTTACAAATATTATTTTGCTTAGGAAACGGTTATTTCCGCGAGGACCCAAATGATTAGGTACACAAATTACTGTATAATTAGTACATCTATGACAAATTTCTTAAACTAAAATAACAGCAACTTATGATGCACGAAAGTTAAATAAACATAAGTAATGTTTTAGATTTTCTTGATTGCTCTTTCAGCATTTGAAAACGGTTGTGGGTGATTCAACATAGGTGGCGGTAACGATTCAAATCATGTGTGGATATTACATTTAGCATTTTGTAATAATAATAATAGTATGTACATAATGGAAAGTGGATTCGTACTTGAAGCATCCCATTATTAAGTTTTCAAGTTTAGTTTAATAAGACACGTTAAAAAAAAAAAAAAAAATATATATATATATATATATATATTTATGTCAAGATGTTCACTTTTAGGTGCTTGGTTAGCCCGGGTCTTCAAAGGAACATAGGTACCGATTTGAAGTGTTGAAGACGAGACAGGCAGATTTTGAAATATTTTGTTTTGAGAGTGCCTCAAATGCTACTTTGCTACCGAACTACAACGTAGGTATGTCTCGTAATATATTTATACAGAGATGAGGAACAGAATATGTCCATGGTGAAATGCTAGCAGTTCACAATGGAGTTACTGATTGCTGGTACCAATCGAAAGTAAACTGGAGACCTCTGAGGCATATATAATATATTTGTAGTAAAACCATGTATGACCATGTTAAAAAATGTGGAGAAATGAACGATTGGATGATTTGGGCATGTAGAACGGATACACAAATAAAGGAGTTTTTAATGCTGTGCGAAGCAAAGTAATGCAAAATCATGGGGTTTTGGTTTTAAAATTTGAAGACCTGGAAATATCATAGATGATTTAATTAAATATTGCAAGTACAACACACCTTGGCCCTTGGTTTAAGGGGGCATTTTTTGTTGATTCTTTTTGTAAACCTAGAAAAAAAATTGTATCACACCTAAAAAATGTTGAAAGTGCAAAATCTTCTGCTTACGAACCATTGTTCGGATATTGTCATATTGTTCATTATGGAACATTAAGTTTTTTTTAGAATATGACGGAAACATATTTTAATATTTATACACGAGCTTTACAAAATAAAATAAAACACGCATTTTGGTGATGTCTTCTTTGCGTAAATTGAAACATGCGGCCAGTGTTAAGCGGGAATTTAAACCTTTCCGCCACCTGCATAAGGAGTGCGTGATTTCGTTAGAATTTTACTATAGCAATGAGAATATATCGATTACCCAGTATTAAATTGTAAGAAGTGCGAAAAACCATAAATTAAAATATTGGTACCAGACGGTTCGCCAAAAGGAGCTCTTGCCAGTTTTAAATAGAAACAAAAACAGTAAAAACTGCTCGACTCCTTGCGAACCGAAAAACCACTTTGAAAATCTTCAAACATTCAAATGTACCCAGTTTTATGCAAACTTAATTCGAATTGTTTCCATTTAAAACTGACAATTGATTTTGTCCCTTTTCAAACGTATTTTGACATAATATGCGAACATACAAAACATTGAATATCTCAAAATAACAGATTTTGACTAGTGAGCCATCGATATTATAAGGAAATATTGTTTATAGAATAGAAAGAAATAAACAAATACCAGCGTTTTGCCTGTTGCACCCAACGGAGTCGATTAAATTATGTTATTATGTCCAAATGTTATTTTATAATCGTATGCTTGGAAATTGATAGTTGACATTATTTTTCTTTATTATTCCCTAATTTAAAACATTACTTGTTCATTTTTTTTAATTTAATGCAAATCACATTAAATAATATTATTATTAAGTTGTGCAAGTATTTTTACTTTTTTATTATTGTGACAGCTGTTTCGGCGTTTAAGGTCATTTTAGAACTGCGTTTAATCCACAATGCGGTTAATCCCAATCAAACCAAACCTAGCCCAACGCAACCCAACCAGAAGATCACTTTGCAAAGATAAATTTTCATATTTCTGAAATTTACGTACCGAAATAACCACGTGTGAGATAAATAAAAAACCATTTTAAATTCACAGATGGAATTTATAAATTTAAAAAGACGTGAAAGAATTAATTATGATGTTCTGATTTGTTTATTTAAAACAAACTGTCAAAAGCGAATATGTGAAAACATTTGAATGTGAAAAACACATTATTTCAAAGACGAAGTGAGTACCTTTTGTTGCTATAATAATGACATTTCGTAGTTCCAAATTGATAAATATCTACAATTAAATGCCAAGCTACCTAGTACCTAGGTACTTTGGTATAATAAATATAGACAGGAAGGTACCTATTTGACTGTATTTGAATAACTCACGGGTGTATTTGTTCTATTTTTTTAATGTATTATAGATTGGAACATACTTTTTTTTAATATTTAAAAAAAGAAAGCAATTCTAAATAAATATAATAATACTCTTTTGGTATCTAATATAAAAGTTAGGGGGATAATTTTATTCAGTTTCCTTAGCTTGAAATTTAGGTGGTTTAGTTTAAAGTAGTCCGCGTTTCACAAAATATGGTTCACGCGGTAATAGACCCTACTGCAGAGCGAGATGTGGGAGAACGCGAAAAATAACTACGCTGTTGAAATTAGAGTATTCATATATACGAGTATACGGTAGTTAAATTGTAAATAATCCTGTAGAATAAATTGTTTTATTATTATACAATGGTATTTATTTATTCGTTAACTGAGATCGATCACGTTGCACGCGGGCTCTTTAGCACGTTCAACCATCGCCTTTATTTAAAGGTCAGGTCACTTCAGTCACAGTGAGTAGGTCAGTGGGGGCTTATAAGGAAGAATAAACCCATTCCATCAATTCAAACGTTAATATATACCAAGGTCAAAGCAGATTGGGTTCCGTGAAACATTTGGATGTCGAAGATTCGGAGATATAGATAACATAGGATTGCATTCAAACCGATAAAAAAATAACAATGACGATGGAATTAGTAACGTCATGTTTTTATTTTGTTTTATTTACTTTAAATTGAATACGCTTCTCAATTTCCGCTTCGCAAAGCGGGAGATGGTGATTGAAACACAGTAGGTATTGATTTATTTTATAATTACTTCTTCGATAAACGCAAATTCGCTTTGTGGCATCATTTCAAATTAAATTTGCATTATTTTGTTTAATATAAATATTATAATTATTATTTTATATACTTTGTTTGCGTCTATAATTTGTCTATTGTAATCCCTAGCCATAAGTCTTAGTTGCAAGTCAATAGTTATAAGTCTAACTTGTAGGCCATTAGTAATAAAGTTTAGCTATAAGGTACGAGTATTGGTTGTACGTTAAGTGTTATGTTATTTAATTAATTGTAAAGCGCCCTTGAGGTGATTTTCCACAAAAACGGCGCTATAGAAGTAATTCAATTATTTATATTATTTATTATTATTATTGCTATATGTCATAAGTTCTACCCATCACATCATAATATGATAGTATTTGATCAAAGTGATACTAGAGTTAAGGAGCAACTAAGATGTTCAAGTAATAATTATTTTTCTGATTTTGGAAATCAAAAATATTTTGGAAACAAATCACATAAAGGTTTAAAATTTTGCATACAGTTACAACTGGCTTACAATTAGATAAATTTGAAATTAGGAAAAGTGTTAATAGTCGATTAAATATTATTAATAATCAATTTTAGAATTTTTTTTTTAACGTTAATAACTATATTTATTATATTATAAATTTTAGTAGTAAGTATTATTATTTTTTTATTATACCTTGCTATTTTCTTGACTTTATTTATATTAATAATAAAAAAACATTTTCTTTTTAAAATGTGTAATATAATTTTTTAAATTTAATATTTTATAACTTTTTTTACAGTAACTCCACACAGGAGACAATGGGGCAATAATTTACCTCGAGGCCTATATCATATTTGGGGATGCTGTATGGAGGGTATTTTAGAGGATAAGAAGGAGTGAACTTGGGTCTTGAAGAGACCCATGTTGTAGGATGGAGGAAACACAGAGTCGACAGATCATTCCACAGCCGAGCTGATGAACAAGGGAGTCGTAGAAGCGACCCGTTCTGTGACAAATGTCAACCGTGTGCGAATGTTGGGCGCGCGTTTGGCGTATTTCCCGACTATGCACCGGTGACGAAAGGATCAATGACGCTAGTTCCTCAGAGCACCTTCCATTAAAATACCGGTAGAACAAGGACAGCATTCCCACCCGACGTCTGTGCTCGCTTCAAAGATTGCAGTCCGTTTGTCAAGATAGAATCTACCAAACGGACAGTTTCTGCACAGAGTCAAGGGTTTTTTTCAGATATTTTGGGACTCCCGACCAGAGGTGGCTGCCAAAATCTACATTGGGGCGCACTTGCGATTTGTATAGGGTCAGCAGTTGTGTACTATTAAAGTATCTGCGGGCTCTGTACAATACGCCCAGCTTCTGAGAGGCTAACTTTACTCTGGCTTCGATGGAGCCCTCATACCTGAGTTGGTCACTTAGGGTTACACCAAGCATATCAATGGAGGTCTTGCTGGGAAGATTGCTTCCATTAAAGGAGACTAGAGATTAGACTTACCTAATTTCATCACGTATTGTTAATTTCTGTTTATGTTTGTGATTTATTCTATTTTCTTATTATTTATCTATACTTGTCATTATTTTCAGTATGTTGTTTATCCTGATGAGGGGAACTTTGCTTCTGAAACATGTAGATATTTATATATTAAAAACAGTAGTTTAAACAAAGTAATTCTTATTATTTTATAAAATAATAATTCTTTGAAAAAATACATAGGTGAAGTTCTATAAAATAAGGACACAAACGTTACATCTTTATTGCTAAAGTTTTTAGGCTACCTACTAATTCAGTTTAGTATTCTTTTTTATTTATTTAAATCCGCTTTTCCGGCGAAGCATCAATAATTAACCAGAACGCTCGATTTTTAATCGCATTTGTTCAGTTCTTCTACTGGTACATCCGCTATTTGATCGATAATATTATACTGCGCACACTTGTTGCTTTATGAAGGGAAATATTTATTCATTTATATTTTATATCTTTACATTATTCAGAATATTTTAAAAGTATAATAACGGTGTTTAATAATGTGGAGTGTAAGGCAGGTTTGAGAAGGTGATATTGTGAATTGAAAATTGTATGTTTCGTAAACACCCCACTAGGAGAACCTGTGCTAAGGTGTGCTAAGGTGTAAGTGTAAATGTGATACAAGTATCGATGTGTATTGGTTACTTTATTTTTAATATATTAGATAGAAGAAAAACGTAAATCTTATAATTGATAGTATCGAGTAAGTTTGATGAAACAAAATTATATTTCGTGGTAAGAGATAGAAGGAACAATTAAGTCAGTACCGTATATTATGCATTGAGTTTTTTTGTTTGTTTAGTTTTATAATGTTTTTAATGAAATGAATACTTTGATATTTGATCCAGACTGTGATACGTATTTTTAAATTAATTTTAGATATTTTATTTATATTTATTAGTTGTTTCAGAGTTGTAGGCATGCAATTATAGATTTTGAATGCATAGTATTAAAAGTGTCGTTGCCCGTGGGAGGTGTGTGTTATTGGGATATTCAGTGTTTTATTTGTTAAGAATCTGGTTTTTATTGTTTTTTTCTTTTTGTTGGAAGAGGTGTAGTATTTGGAATAAAGTTGTTTTTATTGTCATGACAACTAGTGTTTTGAAAATGTCAATTGAGTTTGTATAGAACAATACTCGAAGCCATTTTTGTTAAGTTTGTTTTGAAATAAGTTTAATTTTCTAAGATGCTTCGATAACGGGGGAATTAATACTTAGTGTAATAATATCACCCCGCTCACTTCAGTTTCTATGCGCCAAGTGTATGCAATATTAGTAGCACTATTGATATCATGATTTATGATATCTATGAGTAGAACCGTTACAAATAAACAATTCCTAATATATGATTGATAGTTAGATATTTCATGCAACAACATCTTTAATGGGCTTTGAATAAAATAGGTATATTATTATTACTCTTTTAATACAAAAAAAAAACATTCGTCTAGAAGCAAACCGCTGACCTCCGGCGCGAACACCAGCAGGTCTGGTACGTAGCAGTTTCGTTTTCCTTTTACCAGCAAATACTCGTACCACTTATTATATAATAATATTATTGCAGGTTGCAATTGTAAGTATATATATTATGATATGCGTGCTTTGAAAATTCCTTTTTTTCCTGGAAGGTTTCAATGAAAATGTAATAGCTATCGCTATAGAGTAGTGACATTCTGCTTGCTGCGAGTGAATCGGTGACTGAATCGCGCCGTGACAGTTGATATGACCTTTACTACCTTGCTCAACATAAGGTTAACCACATTCTTAAACAATAAACTTTCGCTAAGCGATGCCATAAAGCGCGGAGCCATCGGCCGGCAACAGAACGTCAAGAGACGCAACAAAGAGATTTTTTTCGTACGATTATAAAGCGTCCTTCAGAGAAGAATTATGACAAAAATTAACGGGTGTTGGGTGTTTCACATTCTCGTGGGAGTGGGTATTGGGTATGACCGAGTGACTGCAACATTATTACCAAACAAAAAACGCGAATTGTTACTCACCCGATATGCAGGCTACCTTGACCCATTGTTGTAACCTGTAACTTTTAACCCTATGGATGTAATAATTACTCTGTAACCTTTTAGCGCGTGAATGGTACCGAATTAATACAAACACTCTTCCCGTGAAAAACTAACTGAGAAACTAAGAATTCAATTCTAAAATAGGCTTCTCCGGGAAGAATGTTTATTTGTGATAATAAAAGGGGCCTAACCATAAAACCATAGATAGCAGCCTCTAGGTTTACTTGTAGCCATAATTTTGACATCACAAAGAAAGGTGAACATCGAAAATATTTTATTTTTTAAGATTTTACTATATTATACATACATACGAGTGTATAGAACAGATTTCCAAAACTAAAGTAGTAAAAAAGTAAAAATGTTTTCCCCTATTTGTCTAAATGAGCATAATGAATGAATTAATTAAATCCATATTCCAATAACCGTTTCTTTCTCTTACCACTTTACATTTTGATTACTAGTAAATAGAGAACCGATAATTTCACATTTGCGATAACGCGAATTTTTAAGCGACAAGCGCAAATTTCGCGAATAATATGAAATTCGCAATTTTTAGGTAAAGGTCTCGAATTTTCGAATTTTTACACGATTTTTTAAATATTTTAATATAAGAAAGTAATATTGTACGTTCTATATATATCTTTGTTTTTGGTTTTGACAAGCTTGAATAGCTATAAAATGGAACGCAGCGATTATAAGTTGTAAACACTGGGTGTGTTTTTTTATTATATATATTTTGTTTCATTATTGCTTATAAATGAAAAAATAAGACATAAAAAATTCAATAAAAACAACTTATGTTACAAAATACTACCGTTTTTGCTGAAAAATACTCAAATTTTTACAAAACATTTCTACCAAAATAATGCAAATAAGATCCAAAAAATAACACCGCTTTTTCCAGGAAATTACTCTACTTTTTCGTTTCCCTACTAATAAATTATTAGTATGTACATAAGTGGGTACTCGAATGTAAAGTTTGTTTTCAAGCCAGTAGCTATAAAACTGTGTTTGGTTTCAAACACTTTATGACGATTGGTAAACAGTGTCTAATATGAAATGTGAAATCTTTACACTTTGTCCGTGACCCCGGACACCCCGTGCAAACAATTCGCCTTGTGTCTGTTTAGCTGTTCTTCCGTAATACGCTCAAAATGTCTATAAATAAGCATTTCCTTTTTTTAAATGTGAATTTCGTAATCATTTCGATGCATTCATGCAAAAGGATACATCTCAGATTGTTTATCAGTGAAAAATGTATAATGCACGATTATATCGTTTAGGTATTCAGTATGCAGGGGCGTGTCGTGACATTTGATTAGACTGTGCCAATTTTACGAAGCAACAAAACTGTTTTCTTGGCATAAACAACCTTGACTTTTTGTTTTGGAAATTTTGAAAAAAAAAGTCATTGCACGCCTCTTGTAAAGATATTGAACTAGGTACAATATTCTGACACAACTCAAATGATAATAACATGATTTATATATCAGTGTTTCCCAAACTATGGGTCGCGACCCGGTACCGGGCCTCGAAAGAAAAATGATGCGTCGCATAAAAATCGAAAACCTGGGCGCTTTTATTTTTTCTCAAAAATCAACAATACAAATAAGTAACATTGAATCAATTAAAGGAGATTTTTTTCCCTAAAAGTTTTTTGTTATAATGTTTTTGTTTTAATGTTCCTGGAAGGACGAGTGCACTCTTTCAGGGCACTTCTTCGCCACCGCATGGGAAGCCTATGGTGTAGGATACACTCCGATATTACAAGAACACAATCATTAATGCTACGGCTACATGGATGGAGTCTCCCTTGGTGGCTCTTTGGAGACGGGAAACCATCAAATATCCACCATAAGCTTGTTAATTTTTCTTTTCTCTCTTAGTGAATGAACTTATTTTGCATATTTTACTGAGTAATCTTTTTCTGTGTTTTTCTTTTTTTCGTCCTCTTATTTTACGTACATGTTATTATTTATTTGTTTGTATTATTATCACTTATGGAACATATTGCATTGCACTACCCCTGCATACCTTCTGGAATAAATAACTATTATTATTATTATCATAGTATATACCGCTTTAATAGATTGCTTTCTTAGGATAGATGTAAAATATTGGAGTGTGTTATAGGCGTGTCCGTGTGCCTGAATTAAACAACAAATGTCTTTACTTCTAGTGAGAATGAGACTGATTTAAAATATAGTAGTTTTTTCTTGAACAGAAAATCAATTGCAATATCCTATCTGCGGTTAAGAAGTTGGAAGGTCTTATATAAATTGGCGACTTCGGATTTCTTTAAAATCGGTATAGATCACACTTCTTGGGATTATTTGTTCTGTGACTACTAGCCGGCGATCAATTTTTTGAGCCTATGATCAACATATTTCCTTTCTGTTTTACAAAATACAAAGCAGTTTTCGGCACACTTTCCTTCGTCTTTATTGTTTTGAAAAAGCCATCCACCCCCTTATCAGCTACAGCAGTAAACTCAACCAGTGCTCCAAGATTGCAATCCATTTTTTTAAGATAGGCGAATCTATGAAATGGACAGTTTCTGCACAGAGTCAAGGATTTTTTTCAGATAGTTTGGGGCTCCCGACCAGAGGTAGCTGCCAAATTCTACAGTGGGGTGCACTTGCGATTTGTACAGGTTCAGCAGTTGTGTACTATCTGCAGTATCTCCGGGCTCTGTACAAAACGCCCAGCTTCTGAGAGGCTAACTTTACTCTGACTTCAATGGAGCCCCCATACCTGAGCTGCTCATTTAGGGTTGCACCAGCATATTAATGGAGGGCTTGTTGGAAAGATATACGGTATACTGAGAAATAATGTCAAGAACATACAAATAATAAGCATAGAAAAATAATGGCACGTAAGAATGGACAAATTACAAACATAAACAAAAGTAAACAAAAAGTGAAATATAAAATAATAATTATTAATTGATAAACTAAAGTTCTTAAAAACTTAAGACAAGATTTTTGTGCATAGCGCAAAGGGTAACAATTATTATTTTTATAAACAATAATTATTAATCTAAAACACTCATCCAAATTGAAAAAACCTTCCGAGCAAAGATAAATGTCGCCGGCGGGACTCATAATACATTTATTTAAGAAATATAATAAAACATATTACTATTTTTTTATAAACAAAATCAAGGAAATAACAAATTATTCACTTCCGATACATGTTGACATTTATATATTAAATAGTGGTTTAAACAAAACAATTCTCTTATAATTTCTTCAAACGATTGATTTTCACTTTGTGGCATATTTATTTTTTACTCCTGATGTAGAAATCGTTGCTTTCGAAACATGTAGATATCTTTATATTTAAAATATTTCTTATTCATTTTTATTTATTTATTAATGCCTCAAAGGGCTATTATATACTTTAACATTTAAATGATTATGTGTACAGAAAGAAGAAAAAACACATGATACATAGTTGGTTTACAAGTGTAACATATTTATGATATATATGTATGTATAATAATGTATACGTTCATGACACAGAAGTTATAAAGGGAAAGGTTTTTTATTTGTAGATACTACTTTAAAAAAATATATAAAAATAGTAATAGCCTGATCTACATGATACATAATATACAAGTGCATAATATAATATAACACGAGTGCATGACATTGTGAAAAAAAACCAATGTGTTTTTATATTTCGAATGATGTAAAAATGTATTCACAATTTATTCGTTCTGTAAGATAAATGAGAAACTCGGGCCAAACCGGGTAGCAACTAGGGAGAGTCAACGCACGTTTATAAGATCCGTACTCACGATATTATGAAACTCGTGTGTTTACCTTTTTGTAAGTGTATGGGTGTTTAAAATTTAAAAAATATTATTTATCGAATTCGGCACCCGAAAAAATATTTTTCCTTTCTTAGGATCTTATATACGAGGATCTTATAAACGTGCGTTCACTCTACCACGCAAATACAAAAGATAAATCATTAATTCATCTAATCTTAGACTAGGCAGGTAATGACTAAATGCTTCAAAATATAATTTTTTTCATTTTATTTCCACACGTATACTACTATAAGATTGTACTGTTATTCTATACATTAAATACCCCACCACTAAATCAAAACTTGTCGATATCCACTCTATTTTCTATATTATGTAAACCACCAGCTCTGTAATATTCCTTTTTATTATTATTAAATTTTCAAGCATCTTCTTGGAACAGTTTAGAAAACATTACTATGTAAACATATAACCAGGTAAACGAAAAATGTACGCTTTATACACAAGCATTGCTTAAAAAATAAATGTAGTATTGTAAATTGAATTAAATTGCATTCAATTCAATATTTAAAAATATATAAAAAATACGTATTACGTGTCCTTGTGGTGAATGTGTGCCCGAAACGACACAATAATATATGCATTTGGGATTTTCCGAAATGTTGATACAAACAACTGTAGGAATGTACCGTAGCAGAGGCGGTGGCAGGTGCGTGTTTTCGTGCTGAAGGGATAAGATTATGTAATTCTTACCTTATATAGTTTAAAAAAATTGTGTTATCATGAAAGAAAATATTGTTTTTGATTTGTCTTTTATTGTATGTACCTACTTACCTACCTGTGAAATTAAGGAATTTTGAGCACTGCACCAGATTTCTGAAAATCGTGAAAAATTATATTCAATTTCAGCCGTGTACAAATGATTGACAGACATTTGTACAAATGATCAAAGACACTACATATCTGGAACGCATTTTTTTAATCATTAAAGATAATATTAACACATCTCAAATGAAATATGAAACAGAAAATACACAAAAAATTAAAGGTAACGGTTGCGTCTGGGACTCGAACCCAGGACCTTTTGGTCTATCCGGAACCGGGGTGGAATTAGCTCAGTTGGTTAGAGCACAGTTTCCAGATGCGACCTTTAATAATAATAATATTATTAATTTATTTGTTAAGACACATTATTTAACCAAATGTAAGAAAGCTTTGACTGCCCAACTAGAAACAAATCCTATTTTAGGACAGTCAAATTGACAAGTTTAATTAATGTAACTGCTATTATACAAAAATAGTAAGGAAAAAAGCTAGCATTGATATAGTATATTCATATAATATATCTAGAACAAAAATAGTAAGGAAAAAAGCTAGCATTGATATAGTATAATAATATAATATATCAAGAATAAAAATATAAAGAGATATGAAAAATAGTGTAGAAAAAACATTTGTGTATACCGGGTAATTTTAGTATACACATTATAATTAATATAGAATAATAGTTAAGTTCAAAGAGATGAGAAAAAAGGTATAGACTAATTATTTAGTATATCAGATATCAATTTGATTATAGTCTAATAGTTAAGTACTTATAAAGAGATGAGGAAAACAAATATTATAGATTAATTGATAACGTACATGTATATCTGTTTGATAGTCACTAGTAGGTGCTATGTGGAAAAATGCACCTTTACCTATTCATTTTCTATTTCATATTTCATTTGTGATTTGCTAATATTATCATCATTGATTAAAACAATATATTTCAATTAGATTTATAAGCTTTAGTAAGTTATTGCAATAATTAAAAAAAAAAAAAATAGAGGTGCAATAAGCACAGCATCCTTACTGATCCTTTCAGAAAAGTTAGTAAATATTTGAGAGGCAAATTTCATGTTTGCAGAACTTTTTCAGATATCTAAAAGGACTAGAGGTTCCAGACCAAAAGTGATTGCCAAACGCCACAAATAAACACTTTGCCGAACTTGTAAAGCGCCTGGAGGAAATTCGTCGATTTGGGATATGTTTTGCACCTCCAAGTCCAACCTTGTTTTGTTTCAGCCACGATTATTCGTCTATGATCTCCGTATGAATTAATAAACCATACAAAATAAACAATAGACATACACCGGTTTGAGCAATGATGAAATGCAGACGGTGCTATCAGAAACTGCGCCTATACCTTGCTTACCCATGGCACATTATATAAGTGCAGGAATTAACGACCATGCCATAGGTCCGCTAACTTTTCTGGGCATGTTACTTACGGTAAATAATATTTTTTTTAACATTGTATTACCCATCGAATTTGGTACGTACCTACTAACACTCTACGAATTTACACCCTAAAAAAGTTTTTTTTGTGGAAACTTGAAGCGGATTATTTGTTTGTTTTTACAATAACAGCATAGATAAATGTTTGGCTGTAATGATCGTATGTAATATTGCCACCTTATTTCTCTCGCACACAGAATTCGCTAGTAAATGGATATTAAACAGTTGAATTTAAAAATTTTAAATTTTTGGTTTCTTGTTTATCATTAAGGGTTAAAACATTTTACGTTACTGTCTGCAAACTATTTGTTCTTTATACAGACAGAACGGCCTCATTTGCTCTTAACACTCTTCACCGCATGATGGTACTTTTAATTATTGCCTGGCCGTTATTGCCCCTTTCGTCTTGTGATTTTTGTAAGGAACAGTTGGTTTTGTAAAAAAACTGCTAAATTGGATGTAAATTACACTCGAAATCATGGAGTTAAGTAACAGATTTATAAAATTATGTAAGCAGGCGGCAATAAAAAATGAAAGAACGATTAAGATATCCCGTTTTATGACAGTCAAATTGACAATTTTAGTTCATATTAAGTGTCAGTATTCAAAAATAAAAGAGAAAAAAGCTAGTATTGACATAGTATGGTAATATGATATATGTAGAAAAAAGTATGATAATTAAGTATAAAAAGATGTGAAGAATAGTATAGAAAAAACAATTGTGTATACCAGATAATTTGAGTATAGTATAATAATTAATATAGAATAATAGTTAAGCTCAACGAGATAAGAAAAAAAGTACAGAGTAATTGTTTTCGTATACAAGATAATTTGAGTATAACATAATAGTTAAGTACTTTTGAAGAGATGAGAAAAACAAATTTCATGTATTTTTTTTTTTATTAATAAAAAAAAATATAAATAATAATCTTTAATACGGTGTTCTTGGGTTTCTAGAGGGAATCAGGATTATAAATTTTCATTTGTACCTATCTGAGAAAATAAAGTACCACTAATTATCTCAGATGCATTTAAGATAAATTGAACAAGATGAGAACCCCATCGAGCATGCAAGCAAGAGCTGGTCGTAACTTTTTAGTGTTCTAGAGTGGTAAGATTGAAAAAAGGACATCATTGATGTTTCTGTATCAGATTTGTTTTTTAATCGACTTTTCGTTTGAGTATTTTTTAGCCATGAGGACGTACAAGAAGCCAAATCGTACGTAAACCACAGTTTGCGCATCCCAGCCGCAGTGCCTTTCATTATGTCTGACTTATTATACCATTAAATTATGCAACAATAACTGCGACCTCCGAGTCGGATCTGCCAAATGCAGCCTCCAAGTAATCATCTCCGACTCTAATATTACCTACGAACAAATATTTTTTGTTGAAATCAATTCAATTAATTCTTCTAAGTGAATTTTTTTGAAACCCTAAAATATTCATCTTATTGATTACTTTATCAAAGTACTTAAACAAAAGATATAGCTTTATAAAAAAAGTGGCTATATTTTATATTTGTGCAGATTAACAATGCTGTGATTTGAACCTCAGACCTAACGTCACTGTATCAAATTAATTTCTAATTAACTGCATAATTAACCATCACGCATTTCCGTTGCATGTGTATGCAGAGAGGATAGACTGCCACACAACTCTGTCTAGGTACCCATTCCTTGCTTCATCCATCTTCAAACATCGTCTCATATTCGTTAATCTGACTCTTGACATGGCCCGACTTAAATATTTAATTGACTTTATCATGCCATGTTTTTTTCGGGCGTCCCCGACTTATTTTACCATTGAAATTCATTTCTGTATTGATAGATACTACATAAATTGATGTGGAACATCTGTCATGTGAACATATACACATGTCGTTACCCACAACACAAACATGCGTATCTCATATTTAGCAAATTTCAAGAAGAGAGAAAAAACAGTTTTTTTAGGCGGATTAAAAATCTAATGTGGTAAACAAATCTGCTTAATTAGGACCGCATTAGCGAAACACGTAATAAAATGTATAAGGATCCGGCAAAAATAAACAGTTTTTTTGGTTTTCCTCGAAATTTGTTTAAATATTAGATACGCCTGTTTGTGTTGTGGGCGACGATGTGGAACAGCTGTCTCGGCAAGTGTTTTGCAAAAAAAAAAAAAAATTGTGAGAATAAATGAGTTGTTTGTAAAATCTGTTTTTTTACTATATCAAAACAAATAATACCTATTTATAAATATTTCGTGTACCCCTATAATTATATATTTATATTATTATTTAAAACCGCAGAGTTGATACATACCGCATACCGAATGAAGTATATACATTATACATGATTTTGGAAATTTATGATAATCAATCCGAAAAATCGTAACAGATAATCGTAATCGTCAAAATAATTATGTTTGTAGATTTTTTTATTTTTTTTTTTATTTAGTTTTTATTAAATTTTTCATTTGGTTAATAAAAATTAACAAGCTAATAAGACAATTTGTGATATTTTTCTTAGTCTTCCTCACTAGGGGTTCCTGTGCTGAGGCGGACTAGGATTTTTTTTTGAACTGATTGTTTAAGTTCTTTTCAAGTTTCTGGATAAATCCTGTTCTTTGATTTCTTTGAGCCAGGTTTTAATTTGATTTTTGTTTGGGTAATTACCTAAAATGCATTGGAAACTATCGATGCTGACGTTTTAAATGGATAGCCCCATCGATATACTATTAGACTAAACAAGTCAATGGAGAGTCCTCATTGAAATCCTACGCAGTGGCGTAGCGACCTCTCGGCGGCCCCTGTAAATGGACAATACGTATTATTATCACGTACAAAAAAGGAAGGCGCTTTCACCGTCCGTTGCTTTGCTTATTCCATCAGCAATCCAATTTATTCTTCACTCAATTGTAAAGCACTTCAATAGAACTCGCCGATTTGCTCATGAACCGAGTGCATGTTTTATTTTTTATTTTTTTTAATTTTTCAATTTAGCAATCTGTTTGAAATAAACGCAGGAACCGATTGAAAAAAAAATCAATGTACATATACAGTTTTACTCTCCAAATTAATCGATTCGTGATCACAATTTAGTAGGTGAGTTACAGTGAGTTTTATTGCTTCACCTGACGAATTTGAACTCTTCCTCGGTAAAATTTTATGTTTATTTAAATCGAGTGGAAATTATTTATTAAAGTATTATCATATTTTGAAGCCTTGTTCCTTGTTATGTAAACAGGTGAGAAGTAAACGTTTCATCAATTAACATATTATAGTGCTACCACCGAAATCTTATAGTCAAATGAGGAACTAAAATGGGAAACGAAAATTTAAAAAAAATCAATATTTCCAACAATCAAATAAACTGTTGTTCCTGATTTCATCGCGGTCAATCTCTCTGTGGTCGGAGAATAGTAGGTGATTTTCATAAAATATACTCGAAGCGACATAAAAAATACACTTAGAGTAATTTAAAAACAATTCTGATTTAGACCTTGAACACGTTGATTACAAAGCGTGCTTAAATGTTTATGGAAAATACATACCTACAAGATTTTATCGTCGATTCAAATGTTTTTTTTTTGGCAACAAGACGGACCTAGATAATGTTTTGCAAAAAAAAAAATTCCAACATAAATTAAAATTCCGTTGGTAGGTACACTCGGCAGCTGCTAAGGATTAGGGCCAGTATTCGCTGACTCAAATATTCAACGTTTTCAACGCGTGATATAGGTGACGTTGGAAAATTTACATTTACTTATCAGTCTTGAATTCTTAGCATGTTTTCATTTTTAAAATTTTTATCAATTTTGCCATTTTGCCATTTTAGCAATTTTCGCTTTTTTGCTTAGAATCTGATAGAATGGCACACATGCTATTATGTAAGAAAACGTAGTTCACAATGGCATCACCAAGTTACTTGCAAACTCTGTTCTTATTACTAGTTTACCTATTATATACATTTTTTTAATAATTTAAACATTCTTATTAGGCATTTTTAATTAATGATTTTCTCCGTTTTTTTTTAAATGTCTTTCAGGTAATTTCATTTACTTTTAATTGTTTTATTTAGATGCTCTGCACGTTTTCTTTTCTCAAATTTGTATTTTAAAATTTTACTTCACGTATGTTTTGTGTCTTTTCTTATATATTTTAAGCATTTTTCTTCATAATTCTACATATATATGTATATATTGCTTCCAGTCTCAGAACAGACTGGTGAGACGAGTAAAGACCATATAACAGTATTATTTTAATGCCAATAAATGCCCGGGTTGCCGGAAATGAAATGAAATTAGAATGACAAAAATTTTGATGGGGGCACTTTGTCCGAAAGGCCTTAATGCTCTATTCATCGGACGCCTTAGGAAAATTCTATTTATTCAGTGCTGGTAAAATAAATATAAACATGGGTGCAAGGAATTGACAACGTTTCCCGGTTTCAAAGTTTTTATGCCATTGTTAGCCTCTCAATAGCGGTTACCGCATCACTACTCTTTTTAATAATGTGTAATTAGGTTTTAATATCATGGTCATATTATGAGGAACGAAAAATGCAAAATTTTTCAATTGATAATCCAGAATAAAATTGATCGAGGATGAAGCGGAGGAAGACGCTGCACTTCACAGATTCATAATCTACATGTACGTGGCTGATACGAATACAGTTCCGAAGAGTTGTTTCAGAGTAAAGATTTCCCTAGTGATAGCCAAACTCAGAAGAAGTAAAAAGGTTTGTTCTCCAAATCTCTAAAGGTTATAAAAGGTTCACTTTCACATTTTGTAAAAGTAAATCAATTGGACAATGTTTTTCAGGTTTTCGAATCATATCAAGTTTTTTTAAGAATGCCCTTTCCCCCAACAATTGTTTATTAATTAAACATGTTACAGTTGTGAAATACTTCTTTATTTCCGCAGACCGGGGAGATATGTGGGTAATTACCTATTAGAAAGAATTATAAACAATTGTCATTAATTTAATTTAAATAATTACCCATCATTGGTGAATAAGCAACTCAAATCAGAAGTGCGGTATTTTAATGAACTAATTATCTCATAATTATGCTATTTTTCCCGCAGGTGTATTTAGAACGCACGGAATCCCATTCTGCAATGACGATAACTCCTTTCTTCATTCACATTCATACATACTTACGGAGAATCCGTGCAGGAAAAATAAATCAATGCGAGAAAAAAATCGCCACATGATTGGTTATGAAATTAGTAGCTTAAGTTTTCTAAAACCACTAGCTTTTGCCTATTGCAGTCCTGCAATTGGTTTGTATGAATTCACATTATGTTGTAATGTGGATGAAGCAAGGAGTTTGTGTGCTAGAAATATTAAAAAAAATGAATATTAGGAAAAATATTTCTACTCCTACTCCTACTCCTACTCCTACTCCTACTCCTACTCCTACTCCTACTCCTACTCCTACTCCTACTCCTACTCCTACTCCTACTCCTACTCCTACTCCTACTCCTACTCCTACTCCTACTCCTACTCATACTCCTAACCATACTCCTACCCCTACTCCGACGCCTACTCCTACTTCTACTCCTACCCTACCACTATTCCTATTTAGTTCTGAGTGAGCCTTTTCTCGCAAAAGGGGGCCTAGGAGTATTGAAGCTTCAAAAAATTATCAATCGCTGACAGCTCGAAAATTACCGGTTAATCCTTCCAACGCCAAAATATTAAAAATGGCGCTGATCATCGATTTTTGACCCTGTCAAATGTGACGATCGGTCAAATAACTGGCCGTTAATCTTGTTGACTACGCTTACACCACCTTATTTTCGGATCGCTTCATTCGCAATTCGTTTATACGTTTATTACGCGTAACAATGACAATCCCATTCTTGTTACTTGCTGCCATGTTTGTTGTTTGAAAGTATTCCTAGAATTGAGGGTAGCTGACAGGTCCGTGGAGTTGACCTTGAATCAGTATGCTATGCCACATACATTCCAATGTGCTTTGTCTTTGTACTAATGATCTGATGCTCATACAGGGATTTTTATAATTTATATGTAACTGTCAATATTTCATGTATTTTGATTTATTTTGTGATCGTTGCGTTTTCTAAATGGACTATAGACGGTATTCCATTGCACAAAAATGCGAAAACCAAGCGATTCCAAAGTAATTTTTCTTATTGATTAAAATGTCACGAAAGCTCTGGGTAATAATGTCAATATTTGTACATATACGTGAACGTGTTTATCGTTCAATTGGGAAAAAGAAAAAAAAACCGATGTAAGATTTTCTCGTATTTGAAATCGTTTGCAAGGTGGCAAACATATTTTTGATCGGTAAAAAATAGTTCAAAGTGGACTCGCTTTAAGATATCATAAATAATAAATTACGGTCCTTAAGGCGAAGCTATCAGTGAAATCAATATTTCAATCAATATTTACTATGAATCGGTTTACATTATGAAAACCAAAAATATGCTTATTTAAGCTTTTCCTATAGTTTCGCTTGATTGGAATAAAAATAATATTATTAATTGCGCAGTAAAAATATAAGTATTTCTAATTTTTAAACTGTCAATTCATGGTGGAATTCCATATTAAAATGATTTTTCTTTTATTAAAAAACCTTTGTAACTTTTTTCCACTTATTTATGCCAATCTGACGATGCCCGTGATAGGGTGAAACCGGTCCGGTCGAAAATAAATAAGTGGAGAAAAGTTACAAAAGTTTCTAAATTTAAAAAAAAATCATTTTAAAAAATTTAAGCTCAACCTACTATTTTTTTTTTCATTAAACATAAGAAACGAGTTTTATAAAAATTCTTCCCTTCAGCGAAGATGTTTTTGTCAGTTTTCGTTAAAAAAATTTATTTCTCAATTTGTTTAATACTTGCCGATATTTTTATAATATTATTTAAATCGATATTGTGTAATTGGAGTGTAGTATCACTCTAATAATACAGTTATGCTGTTTTCATATTTTTTCCAACTTGTGTACATTGATCACAACATGCATGCATCTATATTGTTCTATTATTGCGCTACATTTGTATGTTGATTGTTATTATATAAAAATGTTGAATAAAACTCCTGCTGACAGCATTCTTTTTTTGTTTTACATGAATACCGCACAAGAGTCTCAACTGCTCCCAACCGTCTGGAGCCAGTAAGACTATGGCATCCCCAATTGTGAAATGTTGTGAGGCTGAAGGTATTGGGAAGGGAAAGGAGAAGGGCAAGATGAAGGTGGGGAAAGACAGTGGGTTAGCGGGTACAAGTTCCCATTCTATGTAATTAATATTATACAACAAAATAATTAATAAAAAACAGCCATCTGATTACTCAGTAATAACGATACAAGCTTCGTGAGCCAGCCTTAACAGCTTGAACACTGTATCCAATCTTCCTCATTGGATTCTAGGTAGTCTACACAAATATTTTTATTTAATTAAATAGAACAATTCTCTTGTTTATAACCACGAAAATTATTTAATGTTTTTCGAGTGACCGGTTTCGTTTAACATAAACATCATCAGGGTACAAAATTATACAGTTTACTTTTCTGCCTAGCGTTAAGCAAAACCGTTCGGTCATAATAAATAAAATAAATATGGCATTAAGCAATTGTTTTATTTCATTAATATGTCAAACAACAAAGTGACTACTTTCTGCCAAAATATTTATTGGGTTGTAGTTTTCTTTTTCAATGGTTCGCTTTTATTAGACCGGTCAGTGGCATCGCATCTGGGTCTTACCCAGGCGTCATGAGATCAATTCCTCCGCTTGCTAAGTCCTCCATCACGACACAAGCAAAAACTTTTGCTTACTGTGATGGTAGTAGGAGATTTACACATATTATCAGGTTATTCGTAACCCGTTAATGTTTGTCTTTCTTTTTCAAAATAAAAGAAAGAAATATTTATTTTACCGTCTCCTAGGAATTTCTTATATGATTATATAATATTCAGATATAAAAACAAAATACTTTACTTTAGAATAAAAATAAATAAAAGCGTTGACATTTTCACTGTCCGGCATTAGGGGAAAGTATTTTGTCCGTTACTAGGAGACAACCAATACATTTAAAAATAATATTTCATATGAAAATACCAATGCAATTGAAAAGGTACTTACTTACAAAATACGTAATAACACAATTAAAAGGTATTTAGTCACGGTAATCTTCTAAGTATTCTCGTTTCGTGTATACGCAATACATTTATTTCCCTCCAAACGCAACGACAGGCAGTTCTTCTCTGTTTACCAAATGAGACAGATACATGTCGCCAAGTGCACATCCATCGCCTTTCCCCCTTGCTTATTTCGTCAATGTAGCAGCCCGGTCAGGTTTCTACCTCATTGACATAATGGCGTCCGGCGCTAGGTGCCGTCCGCCGCTCGGGGAACTCCCTCTAGCCTACCGACTCTTTCCGGAATGGAAGATTCTCTAATTACCGCCATAGGTGGTAATCATAATCACAGTTCATAATTCAGTATTCAATCCTACACAAAAGTCCTAACTGCTCCCAACCCCAACTTTTTTAAATTAATTAATTGTGAAATGACACAACTTATCCAAATGAATTTTATATTACGTATTAGAAGATGGTATTCATTAATTATTTCCTTTTATCCTTATGTTAGATTTTTTCTTGGCGTAGAAGGTATTACGGCTCTCCTAAGGCACAAATATGAGAATTGACATTATTCCAGTTCATTTCCTCAGAAATGATAAGGATTTCGATACTTTCAATCTTTCTTTTCATAACCAAGTTAGTCTTTTAGTCATTTGTTTCGTTCAGGATATCATTAGTTATCATCCTGCTACGAATACATTTCGAAAGCCTCTAATCTGAGAGATTTCACAACAATCTCAAACACGTAACAAATATTTAGCCTGCAGATTGAAACAATTTATAACTAGGATACCCACATAGCATATACCTCCTAAGAAAAGGGTAAATAAGCTTACACTTAGGCTGGCCGGGCACTAGGCAGCCATGGTGCCGCAGCCCGCAATCTGGCTGCCTAGTGCCCGGTCGAGCTTAAGCTTGTATAATTATTTTTTTCAACTTATGAGAATAATTACTAAGAACATGTTCCGCGTTTCGCTCTTGTAACCGCGCCCAAAAGAATAACCTTATTTCGAAGCACCTTGTACGTGCGTAATCATATAAGGAAGGTTTTTCCGAGGCCACGCAAAACCAGTTACCATTGTTTGAAGTAATTTGGTTTACAGAACTGCGCCGCCGAACCGATATATAGGCTTAGATCAAATCAAAATTTTCTGGTTTACTGCAATACAAGTTCAAGTGTAATTTATAAATTACTTCCTGCATAAATTATAGTCGTTTCCTACTTTCGCAACGTTTAAATAGCGTCAGTACGGCAATCATTCATTATTAAATAGATAGATCCTAAACTTTAGTTAATTAAACCAAAGTTTTAGAATTCCTGGAAAAAGATCAATTATTAAAGTATTTTATCCTACTAGATATAGATTTCAATAAATATGGAGCAAATGACATCTCCCTTGACAAACGAATATTATTTCATCACTCGTCATGGAAATAACTTTTCTAGCTGAAAATTGAGAAAATTGAGTATTGACCTAGAAATTCTTTGCAGAAAGTTGACGCGAGTTTGGGGGTAGGTACGTAAATTCTTGTAAGATTTTATATCATATTATAAAGTATATAATACACAAAAGCAGAACAGTTTCGAAAGTGAATTATCGGAAGAAAAACGGATAAAAACAGAAGGTTTGATATTTGTTTTGTACAGCAAATAATTGCTGTTGGTGGAATAAAAAAGTTGGTTCCAATTAAATATTACATTGTGTTTTAAGAATACACATTATAAATAATTTTCTCCTGTGCTGTGTGCTCAGTGCACAGGGAACGCAATTAAAAAATTGTTGGATGGAAACAATAGTTTTCATTTATTACTTTATAAATAATTTTCTCCTGTGCTGTGTGCTCAGTGCACAGGGAACGCAATTAAAAAAATATTGGATGGAAACAATAGTTTTCATTTATCACTTAAGAGAAGTTTCTGGCAAAAAACCAGAAACTTTTCTGTGCTTTTGTAGCAAAGAGCATACGACCGAGTTGACAGAAAAAAGTTATGGAAGGTGTTGTCCAAGTATGGAGTGAATACAAATATTATACAGGCAATCGCATCTCTGTACGAGGGAAGCGTTGCATGTGTTAGGGCAAACGGTGATTTTACGGGGTGGTTTGACATCACAAAAGGTGTTAAGCAAGGCTGCGTAATGTCACCGTGGTTATTCAATCTATACATGGATAATTGTATGCAAGAATTGAAAGAGGTGGGCTTGGGCGCAAAAATGAGTAGTCTGCAAGTATTTTTCCTGTTGTATGCTGATGATGCGGTGCTGATTGCTAATAGTATAGAAGATCTACAGTCCCTTGTATCTAGGATGAACGAAGTATGTATGAAGAATGAGCTAATGACGAATGTAAGTAAGTCCAAAGTCATGGTGTTTGAAGGAGAGAGTACGAAAACAGTGTGAAATATAGTTGTGAATGATGAATACTTGGAGCAGGTCGACGAGTTTGTGTATTTGGGAAGTATGTTTACGAGAGATGGAAAGACTGATAGGGATATTGAAAGAAGGGTGAACGCGGTTGGCGCTATCAAAAAGTTGTTCAAAGAATCGAAGCTAGCAGTCCACAATGGAGTGCTGATACCAACTCTGATGTAGGGCAGTTAGGCATGGAACTGGCAGATGAAGGATGAAAGGACTGAATGCTGTAGAAATGAGATTTCTGAGACGAATGTGTGGTAAAACCATGTATGATCGTGTGAAAAATGTTGAGATTCGTAAAGAATGCAAGGCTGATGTAAGCGTAGTGAGCAAGATTAAGAAAGGGACGCTTAAATAGTTTGGGCATGTAGAGCGAATGAACGAAGAAAGGAGTGTAAGGAGAATATATGACGCGAATGTGAATGGAAGAAGAAGCCGGGGACGTCCAAGGAAGACGTGGCACGATCAAGTGAATCAAATACTTGAGTCGGGCCATGTCAGAAGTCGGAATAACAGAAGAGAATGTATGAGACGTTGTATGAAAGTGAATGAAGCAAGAAGTGTATGCCAAGATCGAGTTGTTTGGCGGTCCGTCCTCTCTGCCTACCCCTGCGGGGAAACGGCGTGATGGTTAGTTAGTTAGTTAGTTAAATCATTTTATTGAAAATAAATACGTGCATAAGTAAATTATAGTGTACAAGTGCGGAAAACGACGAAAAAACATCGGCCATTCATAAAACATACGATACGTTTATTAGAGCTGGCAGACCGCCGGCTACTACTGACGACCGCGTATAGTGGCAAGGTGTGAGCTAAACCCCATACCCCTCTCTTTCACAACCGCGCCACTCAGCAAGTTATCAACGGATACAGACATACGAATATAATTACTATTTTTATCCCGACTTTTCAACAAAAGTTTTTCTATTACGTTGGATAAATACTTGTGCATTTAATGTATCTTTTTCAAAACATAAATGTATTGCTACATATTGAGATAATTATAGACATGTCAAATCGGTTGACAGCACCGGCAAGAAAGGGTTAGACTAGTCACTGTCGAATTGGATTCAAATGGGGATCACCGCATATTAATAAAATGGCTATTGAATATGAACAGTTTTCCCCAAAATGCTAAAATGAATACATTCAAAATTTAGAGGTTCACAATACCTACTCCGACGTAATGAGAAAAATTGAAAAATGTAGCCATGAATTATGTGTGTAGGTAGGTAGACATATTAGGTAAATATCAATGACTCTTTGTGAAAAAAGATACTAAGAGAATAACTAGACATTTCAAGTTTTTTCCTCACTTTGCTAAGATAAAAAAAAATTATACAAAATATAAACCAAAAATATTTTGGTTTTGAAAATCGAAAGTCAAAATCTTTTCACGCTATTGCTATCAATTCAAACCAAAATAAATAATTAATAACGCTGTAATTTGTTAATTATGTGTGTAGGTAGGTAGACATATTAGGTAAATATCAATGACTCTTTGTGAAAAAAGATATTAAAAGAATAACTAGACATTTCAAGTTTTTTCCCCACTTTGCTAAGATAAAAAAAAATTATACAAAATATAAACCAAAAATATTTTGGTTTTGAAAATCGAAAGTCAAAATCTTTTCACGCTATTGCTATCAATTCAAACCAAAATAAATAATTAATAACGCTGTAATTTGTTAATTATGTGTGTAGGTAGGTAGACATATTAGGTAAATATCAATGACTCTTTGTGAAAAAAGATATTAAAAGAATAACTAGACATTTCAAGTTTTTTCCCCACTTTGCTAAGATAAAAAAAAATTATACAAAATATAAACCAAAAATATTTTGGTTTTGAAAATCGAAAGTCAAAATCTTTTCACGCTATTGCTATCAATCCAAACCAAAATAAATAATTAATAACGCTGTAACAAACAATTTAATTAATTATGATACATTATTATATTGTACTGATGTCTACCCGGCATTGCTCGGGATTTTTTTTTGTTTTTGCAATAAAGATTTAAAGTTGTCTATTTTTGCTTGTATTTAGTTTGGGTACCATAATTGATTAGACAGCGAATGTAATGCATTGTGACGACTGTTACTATCTCTAAACAAAGAAACATTAATTAATTGATAAACTAAAGTTCTTTAAAACTTAAGACAAGATTTTTGTGCATAGTGCAAAGAAAATATAATAAAAACAGTAATTATTAAATGGAACACTAGTATATATTGATTAACTTGGCGGGTTTGCGATAAGCCGACGTAGCTCAACGGTAGAGCATCTGACCGGACATTAGAAGGGTGCGGGTTCGAGTCCTGCCGGCGACATTTATCTTTGCTCGGAAGGCTTTTTCAATTTGGATGAGTGTTTTAGATTAATAATTATTGTTTATAAAAATAATAAAGAAACATTAATTTGAAAGTTCTATTTCATTCCAAATATTTATTTTTTAAAAACGTATCTAAATAATAAATTTCTTAACTAAGTACCTACATGTGTTTTCCATTTTGAAAATATTCTACTCAAATAAACCTTCTTAACCAGAGTGGCATATGGGCTAATCTCAATACAACATGGCGGGTTCAATGTTTTTCACACTAATTTTAAAACGTTATGGTAACAGTTTAAGATATTGGATTTCATTCAAATTACTCTCTAAACCTTCCCGGCACTAATAAAAAAAACTGTGCTGCTTGCAGGAAGACCGGTGGACTAATTTTAGAGAAAATTGAAGACCGACAGACAGACAAATATTCATTTTTATATATAGAGATTTATCTATGGCTGATATCACTGTGGATGTTCTTCTGTAAATTTAACATTTAGTTCAAAATATTACAAATATGTTACTTATTGCAATAACGTATTTAGTAAATAAATGTATGATGTATAGAAGTGTAATAAACCATTTGAATTTGAAATATTATTAAATTATTTTATTTAAAAAAAAATTTCAGCAGTCCAAATTTTTATACACCTTCTATAGATGCTTATTTTTGTTTTATTGTTTACAGATTTTCTTGAATTTTATCTTTGTTTTTATACACGCTCATAAGGGATCTTTATTGCCTACATATTTTTAAAATTATATTCTATGTATTATACTTTATGTTATACACTTTAAAAGCCGAAAGTCGTTCGTGTTTCAAAAATAATATTAAATAATATATTTATTGGAATGATTTCAAGAATAAATTATAGTTTTGCCATTGAGACTTAGGATAAAAAGGGGGTAAGTAGTATGAGTACCTATACCACCTAGATTTTATTGCTACCGATATTATAATTAATAGATACCTTCATAAATCTTGTATCTAGGTCACAGTGTCAAAGCCCTTTGCAGTCTGCAGAACAAGTGGAAGAAGTTTGTTACAAACACCTACCGATGAAAATAAATGTTTTTCTGGACCATTAATTATTGTACTAATTTATTGATTTTATTAGGGGCTCCAGTTCTATGTAGAAGAATATTCAGGAAAAAAAACTCACGCTATAGAGCAATACTGCTCTGGGTGCTAAACAGCCAAGTTGGTTATGACAAAGTCGTTGGTCTGTTAGATGGTCGAGCGGTGCAAGGCATCGGGTTCCCACCCCGCCGTCGTGGGTTCAATCCTCTGCCAGCTAAGTCCTTCATCATTGCTTAAACAACATTCCCCGCTTATTATGATGATAGTTGGAAAATTCAAATATTGTCATATTATTCGTAACTTGTGAAAGGAAACTAGGACAAAAGAGATTCACGTAGTTGAAGAACATTTTGTTGCAACTCATCCAGTTCAACATTCCTTGCCCGTAGACTCGGAAACAATGAATTGCTTTTGCCCAATCAACACATTACTTATGAGTATCATTATCCATTGTCCAGAATGTCGAAACTTATTAACTCAATCCAGGGCCTTGAAATTTTTAGTACCAGTCTAAATGACTTTTGTTAGGCTTAGGTTAAATTTCGAAGAATATCATCTAATATACCTATGTCTAACATCATGAATTGCACCAAAACCTTGTTCAGGATTTGACTTGAATGTTCTCTCAAATGTATATTTTTTTCCTATTTTTGATACTGTATCATTCATGTATTATATACGAGTATGTGCTGTTCTTTTTCTGTAGCTATTGTTTATCTCATTTAGTGTTTTGTATTTTGTGTTATTAATGTCCGTCAATAAAAAAAAATAAAAAAAAAAACAAATGTACCTGTGAGAAGCTGTTCAGGGTGTGGAGGAGCTCTTCCCGTTGACTGAGAGCTTTGAGAAGTTTAACACAATGGTTCAAATAATATAAATCCAATGAAACTTAATTCGGTTCCTACTCGAATACATCAACATATTTTGTACAATGTCGTTGAGTTTAGTCGAATTGACTTAATTCCTGACAGTCATTTCACAAAATCCTCCCTGAAGGACGTCATTGAGGTCGCCAAACTTCGAGACATTCCAAAGTAGGTACGGCGACAAAACTATGGGAACAAGAGCATTGCTTCAAGTTTTGGAATGTCTCGTAGTCTGTCTTGGGTAACCAGAGTGTCCGACGGAAGGCCAACTGTCCACCGCCCGGGCAATAACTGCTACTGGGAAATTCGCCTTGCACTGATACTGATACCAACTTTTAATAATAATTACTATTAGTGCGGTGACTTTTACCGCAAGAGCCCAACAACTATGTAAAGAGGGTTTCGTTTAAAGCAGTGGAGTGCCGTGGAATGTTTTATCCAAAGAGTTGAGAATAGCTTTTGCTTGGAAATTGTAAGGATTTTACGAATACATATTACGAATACTCGTACATCTAATTTAGGTTTTTTAGAGTTTTTGAGAGGATTCGCACAGTCTTCAGTCCACTGTCCACTATTAGAGATATATTGATTCAAGTATGTAATACAATGTTACATCTAGTAATCCCTCAACTAGGGTAGATTACCGTGGTGACTTATCGAGACGTGATGTGTGTCGGTTGAATTTAACCTAAGTTAATATTGGTCCCTTAGAGACTTTAGTTTTGTTCTAGAATATCACGAAAATCATTTTGAAAATCTGGTGCCTGCATATTGATATTAAAATGTACAAGCGCATAATACACCGACATACGAGTAAGTAAGGAATATGGCAGTTCTTCCTGCATTCTTTGAAGATTCGCGATGTTCCGTGTCAGTCCCTTGGCCTCACGCGCATCAATCTTTGCTCTAAACTATCGATAAAATTTGACTGAAGGTGACGGCACGCCACTGACGCCTGTACACATTAAACATTACAATCGCGTAACAGGTAGCGAGCCAACTAAGGAACATGGCATACATAGTAACAATATTAAGTGTTAAGTATTCTTCCTCTGTTCCCTGAAATTCCCGATGTTTCGTCCCGGGCACATCAAACACGGGCAACAAGAGCCGCTGAAGCCGCACGGACCCGAGCGCCTGGCAGCGAGCAGCGACAGCGAGATGTGCATCTCCGGCATGCACCGGCCGCGCGCAGAGAAATGATAAATAGAGATGTCGGCAGCTTGTGCGGACAGTTTGGTTCCTCGCTCAGTTCACTACTCGCGCCCCGATCTACCGACTGTCGAGACATGAACTGCACATTTCTGTGAGTCTCTTTCGCTTACCTTGTTTATTCTTTTACCTCTTTCGTTTTCCTTGTTTATTATTTTACCTCTTACGCTTACTTTGTGTACTCTTTCTTTTCTTACTTTTTAACATTTTTATTTATTTATGATCTGTTCTGACGATCTAGTGATGGTGTTTCATTGCTTGTACATTAACATTTGCCTCGATTGGTTTTCTTTTTTTCTTTTTAAATAATATTAAAAATGCTGTATTCTTCAAGCGGAATTTTGTTTTCAAATATGTCACTTTAATTATGGATAATCTTACCAAAATACATGTGAAAAGTGTGATTATTTATGTTATAAAGATTTGAAAAACCTTATTCACAGCTTCAAATGGCTGATATTTTAAATTATTAAGTTGGTAATCCTACAGCAATAAATTATCACGCTTTTCAGCATAGTTCGTAAGATTTAAACATGGTTAATTTCAGCACCTTATTACTAAAACACTTATTGTAATACCATTTTGTGCGTTAGAAAATGTTGTGCAATGTGCCAATGTATTATTTAACCGAAAGTGTTTCTAGTTGCAAGATACACCCGAATTAAAATACTATGAAGTTGTTTAATATCAACTCATATTCAATGTTGCGCCACCACCATACATAACGAGTCCCAGAGCAAAATGTTCGCAGTACACTTTCGCCGACTTATTGGGCAAGGCCAATACTTTTTGATGACCTGATAATTTGGTAATGTATTACTTAAGTATTGTAGATTTGAGTTTAATCCACGCATAAATCCGGCTAGCCCCGACGACCGCGCAATCACGCAGTTTCTTTTCTCTCGCTTTATTTCATAAGTGAAATACGCCCAGTTGCATTGCACGTAGATACATACACTTATCAAACACCAATCGTAGACACTCAAATGTAAAAGCATTGATTTTTAATTTCGTAAACAACTTTTTAGAGCGTAAAAATGCGAAATGATAATTGATTGTTTTTCATAATAATTGTCCGCAATTAAACATAGCAGCAACCTGACGTCAATTATCACATTCTTTACCTTGTAAGATCTTATAATGATTTTGCCTAATTACGGATTGTTAATTTCACTCGGTATTTACATATTACATGATTAATAATAAAATAAACTTCCGGCATAGTTGGTCAAATTAGGTCGCCATCTGTGGTATTGGTTCAGTGAAGTTTTCATACAGAAAACCGGCTTTACAATCATTACTAGAACAAATTGCGAAATGATATCTGAAATGTACAAAATTACTTTGTTCTAAAACTGGCCTAACAATTGCATAGGCTTTGGTAACCAGGCACCGTGTTCTGTGTACTCGGTGCTATATCGAGTTTCTTCATCGCCTTGTCAAATGCCACAACACAACATTGTGCCTACTCAATACTTCTTATTCCGAGGGAATCTTTCTTCTCTCACTATCCGATCGCTTGTGTTCACTTAATGTTAAAAGTTATGAGAAATCTAAGGACGCTGAATAATTGACGCCGTAAACTTTGTTATTTTTAAACGTTACCAGTATTAGATGAAAAGTTGTTTCTCGCTGGTTTTTCTCAGCACCACTTCGATCGTAAACACGGTGCCTATCTGACATCCTACCAGCAAATTTAAATACATTTAACCTTCTCAAGTATATACCACATGTAAATATTATAGATTCAGTACGAAATACCGTAGTAAAATACCCACGAAACCTACTTTCCGTGCAATAAATAAAACTACCTCAAAGTAATGTTAATTCTACATATTACGTATTCAATTGAATGGTTCCTTGGAATAAAACAACACTGTTTTTAATGTAAACACTTTAAAGGCCAAGGACTTACTTTAGAAGTAAACATTAAATTTATTCTGTGAAGTCTGCATTCTGCAACTGATGTTCAACTATTTACCGAATAATTGCTTTCAGCTATAAACTCAATATCAAATGTTGTGTGCAATTTTATTTGTTCGATAAAAAATCTTTCCGCCTTTTGCCGTGATTATTTCGATCGCTTTCGCTCAATGGAAGTTTTTTCGACACTTTTTTCGAGTTCAAGTAATACATAATATGCTTTTGCTTGCTGTACATGATTTTTGCAAGACTTCTAATTCGTGCAACATTTTTAAAAGCAATTTTATTATATGAAGATCATTTTACCTTTCAAAGATTCAAACATATTATAGGTACGAGTATGTAGGTAATATTTTGTTGGATATATGAGAAAGTTAGTAAAATCGTGAAGAATTTCGCTGTGGAATCATGCTTCGATGAGTTTATAATGATTAATGTGATAATGTTATTATTGCTCTACGATATTCCCTCCATACAAAAAGTAATTTATTTAGTTAAATTATTATAAAGCGATATATAGTAGAACTTTTTCTCGAAGTATGCGTAATTATTATGTAAATTTTAACTACGAAGCAGAACATTTGGTTTTCTGTTATATGAACGGGTAAAAACTTGAGAACGGTGAGCTCTGGCGTCATTTTCGCAGAGGTTTTTATTTGTAGGCAAAATTCAGGTCAAAGTGCATGATTTTCATCTTAAGCTATGGCGCTTTAAAATTTTATTTTATTTTATCTATTGAAATATGACTGAAATTGTTGAGAGAATCAGGGTAGTTAAACTGATATTCCTTAGTTAAAAGAAAATACAAAATATGTAGATATTAGTAGAACCTAATGTTGTAGGAAATTTACAGATATTATGAATTCCAAACGAGTCATATCGAGAGAGTCCTATAATATTAACTTGCCGATATCACATTTCAAAAACATGTTATTCATTGGTTGGACGAAAGCATTAAATTCACTTTCACGCTGCCTTATATTCGCCGAGAATAACTAATTTGAGAGAAATTTCGCGCACAAAGCGTCGCGAGCATATAATAGCTAATGGGTCAGAATCACTCGGGCACGCGGAGACGCCCGCACCACACTTCTATCGGTTTATCTATTCAGTGGTCAGAATGTTGGTCAAACACCGCACACTGGGTTGCGTAGGTCTTCCTGTGTGGACGTAGGAACGTGCGCACAACATAACATAGCACATTGGCCAAATAACACAACACCGAGCTCGATCAGAATAGTTGGCAGTTTTTACTAAACCACATTCAATCAACATTTTTTATAGGATCCATGAGATATTTTAAAGTACAAGGTTATTATCAACTCGTGATTAGTTGTGCCACAAAATTCGATCCAAACGCTTAAAATAACGGCTTTCCTTTTGACTGTTTTTTCCTGCCGCTTCAATTTGGATGATTGAGTACTTTTTTGTAAAAGTGGAAGTGTTTTTAAAATTTTTTTTTGGTTGTTACATTTGTGTAAATTAAATTTGCATCGGTCACTCTAGTAGGAAATCATTTCTCGAATGGTAGCTCTGGCATCATCAAATTTTAATAGCTTTTGACCGTTTGAGGTTTTCGGTCAACGCAATTAAATAAAGCTCGAAATGTCATTTAATTTTCAATTTTTAATACTGGATGCCATACTGTTTGTTGTATATTTTATAATATTGTCCTATAAAGTAGACGTTATCGGGAAGGGGATAGAGCCTAGAGTAAATAACACATAGCTAATTTAATCATATTAATTACGCTCAATGAAATTATAAGCTACATGTACATCCAATTTCTAGTACTTAATATTCATTTATTTTTATTTATTGTTTGGGTGAGACCCAAACGCGATGCCAACTCAGCCACTGACCAGTCCGTCAGTAGACCTCACTAGGACAAGCCTGTGTTGAGGTTAATAATTTTACAAAAAAAAAATACCACACAGATTCATTACTTATATATATCCCTGTTCGTTTATGTGTAACTATGTATTCGTATTGTTATTAACATTTTTAACTCCTACGCCAAACTCTAGAGACAGTTCTCTTTATTGGCGGAGTGATATATTAAAATTTATAAACTTAAAAATAAAAAGTTTTTTTTAAATCTCTATTACTATTGGTAATTATAGTTATCATCGGATAGAGCAGAAAAATCCAAAACGTAAAAATCGTGATATTTTTTATCATTCTTAGCGTACGTGAGACATTTTTTAAATATACAGTTAGTCACTGACAACACATTACTCTAGCTACTTTAAGCTCTTAGTTAAGGATTCTGTCAACATCGCTGTCAGTAATACATAAATATAAAGCAGCGAACGAACTGCATAAAACATTAGTTTACTGTAAACTCACGACAAGCAGGTAAACACGACAAACTAATTCCTAAAGCGTCGATGGATCGACGCCGCCCTTGATTTTAACAACTCTTCTCATAGCCTAGTTAATTCTCATTATGCATTAATCAAAGTTACTTCTCGGAAACCTGCTATCCATGTACATATTAAATATATGTAAAGAAAAAACTCTATGTATATATATACCTTAACATTTATTTATGAAGCAGACCTTTTCATTGTGGAGTTCTTGAATTCGAAGGAGGTGTAGCTACCTGCCGATACCTTCCCACCAGCCACCTGACAACCGCTTATTCAAAAGATTATATTTGCAGAAAATATAAGATCTTAAAAAACATAAGAAAATCAAAGAGATTATGGTATACAAACCTCGAACTGCGTTGAGAAATTCATTTCTTTCTCATGTCCCGGTCGTGTGTCATCTTCAAACAATTTCTCCTCGCTTCGAGGATCATGTAACTCAAATAATTATAACATTATAATTACTGTATCAAATATAATACGATAGTAGATATGTGATCAATAATTATAATAATTAAAAACTTTAAAATGAATATTATGCCACTACCAATAGTTTTAGGTGAGTTTATTTAATTTAATAATTTAAACTAATTCATCACACGCTTTGCGATCAAGAATATTATTTGTGTAATACAGCTATTATGATTCAAATTTTTCATATATTTGGTGACCCCAACGTTTTCCGCTATGGGATTCCAACTCAAATAATCGTACTGGGTTATCAAAACATACACTATTAGGTACCCATGTCATTAATGTTACAATATTTAAACACTTATTGAAAGGAAAGCAATTTGATAAAAAAATATAAACTTATTTGTCGTTAATTTTAGGTAAGTTTTTCGGTCAAATGATAATATTATTTCCGAATGTCGATTTTGTTTAAAGTTTGACACACTTAAATTCACGGGCGGTGGGTGGTGTCGCTAGTGTAGATTTTATGGATTAAAAAAATAATTAAATCATTGAAGATAATATTAAAAAATTTCAAAGAAACATGAGACAGAAAACACTTGTAAAATAAAATAAAGGTATTGATTGCATCTGGGAATCACAGGACCTCCCGTCTTATCAGTATTTTGATCTAACCACTGAGCTAATGAGACCTAATTATTTTATAATTATTACGGTTGCGTCCATTACCGTTTTTTATTTTTTTTTCGTATTTCATATGAGATCTGTGTTAATATTATCTTCAATTATCAAAAATATTAAAACGAGGCTTTTTAGCTTTGATGAGTTATTCCAATTAATTGAATAAAAAAAAATTCATTTGTTCTTTAGTTCCTTCTTTAAACGGCTATAACATTATCTGTGTCAAACAATAAAAACATTGAGTTTTTTTATTTGAATTGCTGCTATTATTTCGAAAAGTTTCTTATCAAATTCGAATTATTCCTGATCGAATCTCCTGAGTAAAATCTGTACGAAAGGTAGGTATATTATCCCTGTTTTCATTTTTAGGTGTTTTTTTCTGTATTTAAAGATTGTTTTTTCAAATACTTGAAATACATAACTGAACCTTTTTTGTTCGAACCAAGAACAGTTGCCTGACTGCCACAGTACTGAGATATCGTCATTTCGAGTTGGTGCTTGGTACCCACCAAGGTGCGAAGTATTTTGAATGCGTAACCGCTGCTGTTACCAATAGTGACCACGATAAGTAGGTATAACCTGTTTCACATGTTGTTTCTCGATTATATCGAATAAGAGACGGCGGAGTAGATGGCACAGGGCACACCATTGCGCGTCCTCTGATGACACTACTGATAGAAGATTCTATACTTATAATACGACCCTCTGACATACCACGAATAGAAAATATGTACTTCCTCCTATGTAGCTACCTGTAGAGTAGAGATAAATGTTCGATCCTCTAACGATCAAAACATATATTTTACATTATATTATATTAGATATATTACTATACAGATTTTATACCAAATAATATGCACTTGTACGTCAATGTTTCTTGTATCTATATTATCCATCAATATTCAATCCGTAGTACGATCTTCTATCGTACTACGGATTGAATATTGTACACGTCTCGTACAAGAGACATCAACGCGCGACTATAACGAACCGTCTACGAATTGTAGATTGTATATGTTGCAAGGGTTCTCAAGATTTTTGAGGTTGAGAGCTACTTTTGTTCTTATTTTTTTATGGCGATCGACTTCTAATAAGAATCTCATAAGAAGTAAAGCTAAATCAAATAATACGAACAAAAAGGGGTCCCGTACTTTGATTTTTACATTAAGCCGCTTCATTAACAGATAAGCACGAATCTAGCAAAACCGTTTTGCTCAACGACCAGGATATATGATTTCCAAATATCACAATCGTAATTAGGATCAAAGGAAATTTTGTTTTGCTATCGATGGTTGGGAATTCTTGGTATATTGTACAATATTCATCAAGGCGTGACCCCTTTATGTACTTTAAAGGAATATTACATTAAGCATGTAGTTCCTGTACAAGACTTCAATATGCAACCCTCTGACATACTACGAATAGATGCGATTCTTGTGCAATATAGATACGTAAATGAACAATACTCTAACGTGCTACGGATTGTATACTGTATGAATACTAAATACGCCGGATTGTAATTGTAATTACACCTTTTTTACGGTAGACGTCAACGCGCGATCAACAAGAATATTGTAATATAAGTATGAATGTTCTACGAGAAAAATATAGTAAAAGAGACCTCAACGCGCGATACCTCCGCACCTTCTTCAAATATTAGATTGTACACGTTGTATTGTGTAAAGTATCTTTTAAAATGAGCATGCATCTTCTGAAAATTCCGAGCTGTAGTATATAAAGCCCACGTAGTGTGTTGTAGTACGGATCAGCAGACGTCAGTGCGCGATCCCATGATGTAACTACTGAGAGTAGATTGTCCAGTATGGACACATGCGCGACCCACTGACCAATTTCAGATGTGTGTTATAATATGGATGTGAATAACTATGTAAATTATTAAGATAGGTATCTGCTATCTAGGTATGATTTTTTTTCTAAAGTAAAATTATGTAACGAAAGCCATCGTGACTTACCTACTCGCTTGGTACACTCATTTTAATGTCATGAATTCAGATCGGTTTTAAATTATTCATTTCGTTTCTTTGAATTTCAGGAGTAGCACCATTTGATCGCTTATTCAAGCTTTTCTGACAAGCAGTAGATCACCGCTAACTCGTTTTATTAAATTATATCTACCAGTTTGCTGAACGGAATTGTGTGTCCGATTATCTCCCACTCGCTGAGACAGGGTTCAATCCTTGCAAGTACTGCATCTACACAAACAACGCTAACCTGCTTACCGCGACTAAGCCACTTTATCAGATTTCCTAGGAATTTGTACATTTAGCATAAATTGGAAACTATTGCAATTTTTGTATGAAGCCGTCCCCTCTCTAACACTCTTAGGTTTTGTATCTACGTTACAAAGCTTTTTTTTAGTATTTCAAGGTCGAGTCAATTAATGTTCGCCCACTGTTGGATAGGTTTCTAAAATGGGTTTAATAACTAAATTCCGTTGCTTTTTAAGTATTATTGATGATATCAATATTGCGGAATCACATCCTACTCTTGTTCATGCACTCGCAGCTACAATCCGGCTTCAGTCAAGTTTTTTCCGCTTGATTTTAAAATCATTTTATTTTCCATTGAAAACTATGAAATAAATATTTCAACATCTAGTCAAAATTTTTGATAATGCTGCGGATATTTTAAAGCTACGTAACTAGAAATCGAAATGACGTTGCTATATGAAAACAATTAGGTTGACCTAGAAACTTCTAAGTAAATTAAGCGAATTTCATGATACCATAGTTCAGCGATCAAGAGTTTTTCTTCTTACAATTAAGATTCGCAGTCGGGTACCTGATTGGAATAGTACCTACCTGCGTCACAACAAATAACTGTTTCATTCTGTGAGACTGAGAAATTTGGGTTTTGTGAGATTGCGTATATCACGCGACTCGACTCATTAACATACTATCAATGTAAATATGCATACCGGTGACCAATGCAAACTTTCTTCGAGCGTTTCCTTCACTAAGTTATGCCGTGAATATCTCGATAAAGGTGTGAACGTGAATAATATTAATTATACAGAAATTCTTAAGTGCATCATAATATAATATCCAAATGGCCTCACGAATAGAGAGAAGTATTGAAATTACGTTTTACCATTAGTGCAAACATTAGATCACCCGAAATTACATAGATATTATGGTCGGAGACAAAAAACGCGAATACATTATGAAGTTGCAACAAGTGTTGAGCACAGAAAGTGGTGTCGCGACCTTTACGGGCACGTAACACGGATATAGACATTACTGAATAACTGAATAGAATGTTCTCCGAGAGAGGTGGAATATGGGAGGTTTCTCCGGTTGGCACAGCCAGCCGGCTGCCTCGTGCACAAAGCGCGATGCCGCATTGCCAGCCGGCCATCCAACCGACCGACCAACCGAGCGACCGGCCAATGGACCGACTAAACCGATTTCCCACGGAAGGCTTTCGGGTGCTTACTCAACTTTAACTTTACTCATACAATATGTAAAATCAAATACTGACACACTGATGGCAGCTATAAATATAACCATTTCTGTAGGCTCCGCCATTCTTTACGATCGTCATTAGAGACGGGAGTGAATCGAATTTTAAACCTTGCTTTGCTTACGTCTGCATAGATTGTTACATCAAATCCTGACACCATTGAATTTTCAATTTACACTCAGCTATATATATCTACCCGCGTCTGTTTTCGAAAGTACCTACCTGTGTCTTCTACTTTATAGCTCGGGCGGAGATCGAATCTTAAACCGCGCTTTGCTCACATTAACACAACTCCTTTATATCAAATACTAGAACGGGCAGATTGTTTATTTGTTTGCCAATGTTTCTTATAAGGTCCGTCAATCCTGGCAATCGATGTTACAACATCCAGACCTGTACTTTTGCTCTGCGTCCGGAATCAAATCGTCTGGAAAGGAAGACAATTATACAACGACTGCTGTAGACAACTTTAAAGTTGCAGTTGTTTTTATTTAACGGCTTTAACAGAAAGTCGTGCTCTTTTCGATTGTTCAATGCCTACTTGAGTGTATTTAATAAGCACTTGGACACCTTCCCGTTAAAATTATTAGTAAATATCAGTTACAAATAATCATATGTTTCCCAAAGCACGGCTTCAAGGCGAGCTGGTCTCGGGCCTAAGTATTGCTCTAGGCTCGAGTATCGGCTCTATGCAATCCAATGTGCAGTAAGTGTCTCGTCGTGTAGTTCACCGTGGAGAGAACAAAAAATACAGTTATTCCGGATTGGGGTATCATGGACAAGGATAGCATTTGTCATTACTTTAATGGAGCGCGTCGCCTTGCTTTCATTATGATCGTTTAGTCAATACTGGATTTATTACAAGTTCTGCAATTCTTTCCCGGATTCTTTCATGGCTACATTTATTGAGATCGCATTATAATGCCTTTAGGTAAATTATTCCGTACTGGATTAATTATAACGTACTTCCACCAAATCTTTCCCGGATTTTTCACAAACTCGTCAATCGCCATGACGATTGAAATATTAAGTTCGTGAAGAAATATTTCGTTCCTGATTTTTTTAAATGCTCAGTCAGCAATTCTTTCCCTAACTCTTCACCAATTCATCTATATGTCCATTAATTACACATATTTTCAGTATTTCCTTCTTGGATTCTGCATTCACTTTATTTGATACTGATTTAATGATAATTGATGAATTGATGAATTGATATACAGATAAATGATTCGTCGCTGGATTTATTTTATACATTTTCAACTATATTCGAATTCTTCACCAACTTCACATTTACTAAGATTATATGATTCGCATTATGGATAAATGGTTCAATACTGAAATTATCACACATACTTTTACAAATTCTTCACTAGAAGCTTCATCTACTCCCAGATAAAATGATTTGTTCTGTGGATAAATGATTCGTTGCTCGATACAC